>VKOC01001073.1:0-81466 GCA_009364415.1 Spea multiplicata | reverse complement strand
CCACACATATATACCAATCCACACGTATATACTAATACACATATATACCAATCCACACACATATACACTAATCCACACATATATACCAATCCACTCTCACTGTCACTCTGTTTTCCTACCTTTCCTCTTTTCTTCTTTCAGTTTCTTTGCCTCCTCTTCTTCAGTTCTTGTCTTCTCTGTCTTCTTCCGGGTCAGAGGGCGGTGGGCGCGGCTTCAGTGCTGTGCGCAGGGATCTGACAGCAAAGCCCGGCGCACAGCAGCTGTTGCCGTGCGGATCACAAGGGAGCGGTATCGGAGGTCTTTAACAGACCTCCGGCTCCCTTCAGTGATTTTAAGCCGGGTTCAAGGGAGATTGAACCGGCTTGAAATCACTCAAGGGAGCCGGAGGTCTGTTAAAGACCTCCGATACCGCTCCCTTGCGAGCCTGCTCCTCCAGCGGCGGACATTACTGTCCGTCTCTGGAAGGGTGCCGCAAGTTGGCACCCCCTGATGAGCGGTGGCGAAGGCGTCGGACCCCGCGGCGGCGCCCCCTGGGAGTGTGGCGGCCCGGCCGGTCGCACAGGTCGCACACCCCAAAGGCCGGCCCTGATAGCATGTATGCTGCAGCAAACATCATTTTAAGGATGCTGACTACTTTTTAGTTTATCTCCCCTTAGATTGGTGATTTTAGACATGGCTATTAATGGTTACATTTTAACCATTCAGAATCCCTATTTTTCCAAAATCTATTATATGCTATGTGTTATTGATGCCAATAAATCAATAGATTCCAAATTGATTCAGATTCCAAAAAAAATATTAAGCTACCTAAGTTAACTGTGTAACTTTTAAATTCCGTAAACAATTGTGGTTTATGGTAGAGATCCATAAACTTCATCATTAGGTTGGATTGATTTTTTAAATTACTGTTTCTTAAACATGTGTATAGTATTGCTATAGTACTCATAATTGGTTTGAGCTCCGTATTATGGGTTAAATGGCCAAGGCTGTGGCAGAACCAGTGAGCTAAAGCTTGTAGCCTACCATTTTTTTGTATGTCCAGGCCTCCCAGAGGCAAAAGTTTGGTCAGACCAATGGTGGTGCAAGGGTTGCACTTACATGGTGTTCCACTTGCAAATGCTTTAACGCATGTTCAGCCGAACTTATCTTATGAAGGAGAATGAAAGAAGGAAGGAAAAGAAGGAGAGAATCAATGTGCACATTTATGGTGTTAGAGTATGTGTGTTTGAGTGTATTTGTATAAGTGAATTGTCATGCGTGCCTGGGTGACCTTGTTAGGCCCTCCCAAAACCTACATTGTCCCTGGAGCCCTTGCATTTCCCCCCTGTATTCTCACCCAAACCCTAAGAGACCCTCCTCACGTACTACCTACCCTTTGTCCACATACGGTACTAAAGCCCGATGTTTATTGGAAGTAGGAATTAGTAGGTTTGGATTTGAGCGCTGGTAGAACTGGCAATAGTACAAAGAAGTGGCCACATTCTTGCTGGGATTTAACGTTCAAAACACAAAGGAAAGTTCAGGTTTGGGCAAATCTCTTTTTAATAGTGTCTGAAAAATACAGAAACATTTAAAAAATGTTAACACAACAGATAAACAACTTTTATGCTCTACAGATTAAGGTCCTCTTTTATTAACCCCTTAATGACAAAGCCCGTACATGTACGGGCTCAAAATACATTGTTTTCAATGGGTTTAGAGACTGCCCATTGTCTTTAAGGGGTTAATAAATGTATTTATAAAGGCACCAGCATAGTGTTATTAACATGGGGAATTACAACATTACCAATAACTTTAAAAGTGGCAATATGCAAATGAACAATGACATGGCCATGCATAACACATACTGGTACAGAAGAAGAGGGCCTTGCTCCTGTGAGCTGATAAGCGAAAAGGTTGGTGGTAAAGTTATCTATTTACAATCTATTCACAAACGCCGTGGCCTACATATCCCTATACTGCACAATATCAATACTGCAAATAAATACATTCAATCATTTAAAAAATATTATCTTTTTAGAATCATTATCAGCACCATATTAAAACAATCCCTTTTTACTAGATATTGCTATGCATCGTTTATATATCAATAATTATTTTAATAATCATTTTGCTTGTTGTGTTGCTAAAGGAATACATATTGGTATTTTGGCACTTTATTTTTATCAGCATTATATTTTTTATATCTGCCTTTTGCTAATGTCTGACTTGTCCTTGTACTTGGAATTTATTTTCTCTTCTTCATCTTATCTGTCTTACACCTTTCCTTTTCCTGCTTAAGACCTCAAGGTTTGGCGCACTGATCCAGGCTCCATCTTCGACATTGATCCTCTGGAAGACAATATCCAGTCTAGGAGTCTACATAAGTTAACTGGTATTTCTGACTGATGCTGTACTTGAATTCTGTGCCCAAACTCCCCGAAAATATGAAATTCCCACACAGTTTTAATATCTCATAATTCTAATTAATATAGATTTTTTTTATAAAATAAAATTAATTCTATTATTAAATAGAATTAATTAGCAATAATAACTAAGTATAAAAACCCTTTGATTCTTCAATGACATAGAAACATAGAACTTGATGGCAGATAAGAATCTTTCAGTATGTCCCAGCCTGAAAGAATTAATTTTAGACAGGAGTGAACGCGCGAGAGAGTTTAATGGTCATAATGGACTTTCTCAAACTCGTTCTATTTCTATGATGTCTATTGCCGTTTGCAGGCATCAGGGAGCCTTAAAATGATGGAGACTCCCGTAACATCTGGGAGATTTGTGTGCTTCCTGTATAAGCCTCCTCTATTTCTATTGTGAGGCTGTTCAACTTACCCTCTCAGGACGTCTCTATCGTAATAGTGCCTTTCAAAACATGTAGCTCACTAACAACCACAACTAAAAAATATCTGTGGCACAGAATTTGATAAGAAATTAATGCCAAAGTTTCGCTTTGAATAGATGCCAAATGTTCTAATAAAGATCGTGCTCATTGTTCTTTGTGGTTTGTAATACCAGCTTTTTTTGTTCTACGTTTTTTATGTAGGCGACCAAAACACTTGCATTCTATAATATTAACACACCCTTCTCTAGGCCACATATAAATGATACATTGAGGCTAAACTTTGCGTTGTTATTTCTTGATTTTGTTTTGTTTTATATCTTCTTCTATTATTTCCAGTAATTTGTTACAATAGCGTTCCTTTGCTTTTAGAGAAAGCAAGCCTTTATAGTAAGCACTGTTGCCACTCTGCTGGGGCTGCTGCATTGAGTCAGGGTGATGACAGGTCTGAAGTATCCGAGATGAACCCTAGTTTTTCTTACTGCAGTGAGGGCACCAGGGTATCTGAAGAAGGAGGTAACATTATATTTAGTACTGTACATTATTAAAGCAGCTGTCCCCTATGAACATGTTAGCTTTGGTGAATATTGCCTCCATGGAGAGCCAGGTTGCCCTTATGGCAAAACAGGCAGTTGTCTCTTTCCACAATTATGTTGTAGCGCACTTGAGAGCATGTGGGTCACTTTTCTAATAGGCTAATTCATTTAGTTCATAGTCTTTAGCCAATGTACTATAAAAATAAATATCATGGGGACAGCTGTTTAAATACTAATAACACATGGGTGTTGTGCAGTGTATCACTTTAAGGAAAGATTAACATTTATCACGGCATTCAGATTTGTTTGTCACAGCGGCTGTGAATAATATTCAGGACATTTGATGAACCTAAATAAAAAGAACTTCCTGTCTTTCTCTCATTATTTTACCAATGATGATGTGATTGTGCTGTTCTGTATTTTTCTATGTAAGGCAGCATTCTGACTTGTTGTCAGATATTATTGACTAATAATATACCATAGATGCCAAATAGTAAAGTAATAACATGAATATGGACTTCAGTAATTTGGAAAAGCTGATTTTATATGTTCTAATGTACCTGTATCTTGGGCCATGTGACATGCCATTGTTATTTTTCTGTGTCTGTGTTTGTAAGTTAAATGGTCATGGATGGCTACTGTGGGCTTGATGCTTTGCTTGGCTCAATACTAGCGTGGAAGCTAAGCTGGAACAGGTGATAAGCCCAGCTTCTCTTTACTGCAGTCCTAGCAGCATCCGCAAATATGCAGATGGGCAACTTTTGTGTACCACAAGGGACGCAGCCGGGCTTATCAACCCAGTACAGAAACCAGGCTGTTCTCTGGCTTGGTCCATACTTCTTCCAGCTCCCGAGTCTCTAACATGTACACAGCCTCTTATTATTTTGAGCTTCATGCTCTGTGGCCAACATTCAATGCATGGTTCCATGCGCCTACTCGGACATTACTGTTTATAGAAACACTTGTGTATGGTCTGTGCTTTTAAATAACTACTGAATGGTTCAAGAATAATGTGTGTTTCACCAAAACAGAACATTACCTGTTTCAATATATGTATATATTCTTAATATCAGCTTTACTGCAATTTTAGCAGAGTATAATTTAGAATACTCATATTTTAGTATATTATAATATTAGTATATTATATTATATATTATATATACACCTGGGAACTTTCAGGATTTGGCCCCAAGTCTCAGGGTTTTTGCCTCAATCTCAGGTTCTCGGGGTGAATGGGCAGATTCTCAGTGTCACACAGTCTGGAGCTGACATCATAGATAAGACTCCTAATTATTTTGCTACAAGTATGTTATGGTTGATATCCCTGCTTGAATACAGGTGACTCAAGCGTACCTTTAAATAATAACAAGTCAAAGTTTCAATGAGGACCACAATTAGAGTCATTTGGGTAATACATTTAGCGAGTCACCACATAAAATCTTTAAAAGCCTATAAAAGGGTTAATATTTCAAGAATCCCAGGCACTGCTCATTTAGAAAGTTCCCAGGTATAATCCAGGATTGGACAAGAGTTTGTTTTTGTTTTGTGATACTACTTCGTATTGTATTTGGGACTTTGCCAAGAATTTCTCTCGTATAAATGGATCAAGGTATTTTTCTCAATGTTTATCTATGTGACAGAAAGGGCTATTACACACGGGTTACCCTGCAGCTGCCGTCCTTGTCCGTGGTCCTACTTTTTTGGGTACTTATTGGCTGTATTTTTGTAAGTGTCCCTGGTTAAAGGAGCCATCTGGTCACCTTGTACTACGCAGCTTTGCACCAGTGTGAGATTCAGATGGATAGTTACTGTTCATGCAACAGAAAGGGATTGCTTTACTAATGTTATTGTTTTAACAAACACTATGAGATGTAACTTTCATGTCTCCTCTGCCTGTTTATCATATTATCCCAGGCCTCCTCAAGAAAATGTGTTGTGGCTTCATCTTTTTCTTTAGATCTTCTAATATTAGTCTCTCCACGTAATGTATCTTTTTGTCTTAGTCTGTCAATTATAGTCTTGTCATACCTCTTGAATATATGTATTGTAATAAGAGATGCATACATTGTTGATGCTATATAAACAAAATATACTAATAATATATATAATTATCTGGATAGATCTCCACATACAACTGTTTCACTGTTTACAAAGTGAAATTAAAAGTGTTCTAAAGATTTTCCCATTGCATCTAGACATTCACATCTAGGGTTTTCATACCTACCCTCTTTCCAGGAACATACATACATACATACATACATACATACATACGCTGATCACAAACATGTGAAATGTATGTGTCCCTAAAAAGATGGTAGAATGGCAACCCTAGTCACAGGTAAGTCATTCCGACATTATTACTCTGTGGGTTTTGGTTAGGTTTCACCATTTCACCATTCGCTATTTGGATCTTTAATTGCAGCTCCGGTGCTCCCTGGTGCCTATCAGCAATCCCCACCCCATAGCTATGGATTTATGGCCCAGTCGAGTACATCTTCCATGAGGTCCATGCATTCACCGCATGCACAGCCACATTCTCCGAGCTTGGTGAGTACAACAAGATCAATAAAAAACATACCAGTCTTAACCGCATGCTTTTGTGCCCAGCACATGCAGCTAATTTTCAAATGTCCCTGCAGTAGCTCAGTATATTAATAGTGTGGTCATTGTACCTTGTCTGATATGTTCAAACATAATGTTAAAAACTTGTCCGCATTATAAAGTTTACATTTTTTCTAGCACAAACCTTGTAGAGGGTTTGATGCTACCGCTACATTGGGAATATTACTGTATTTGGAATCAAGTGACTTGGACCATCTTCTCTATCTTCTTTTGCATGAAAAACTTGACTGCTAACTCAATCTCTCGACTTTTAGTGATTAAACCCAAAATGGTATTAATTTAAACTGGGAACCTGCCCCCTTAAATTCCCCCTTTAAGTTTTACATTGACTTTAGCAGCACATCACCGTATGTGACGCTCACATTGTCACACTGGAAAGTACCAGCCAACATGTTTTTACAATGAGTCAGGTTGGGTTTGTTTCACTGATTCCCTCCAGTCAGCGGCTGGCAACCAGCATGTCAGTGGTTTATTGCAACGTAGGCTAATGTTCCATTAAGCTTAAAGACACGCAGCAGCATGGCTAAACATTGTGTTTCTGGTAGAAGGGGAGACATAGAAATAGAAACATAGAGTTTGATGGAAGACACACTTTTTCCTGATGTAAAGACTCTGACCTTAATCAGTCCTTGTTCTCATCTTAGATCCGGGATAGCTTTATACCTATCCCATGCATGTTTAAATTCCCTAATTGTATTGCCAAAGGTAAAAGAAAAAAACCTTGACATTGGGGTTTAGGGTCAGTTCTGACAGCCGCAACATCCAATATATGATTTTATCTAAGGTGGCTGGAACGGTCAGGCAAAGTCAACATCACAATATGGAAAGACTATTATATTAATTTGGTCTTCAGGGCCACAGTGCAATTCATGTTCCAGGCTATATATCCTCAAGTGTCTGCAGACAGTTCAATCAGCTCCGCCAGGAATTTGGGAGATTATCCTGAAAATATGTTCTGGGGAGAAATCAAGACTACAAACTACAATACTTTCAAGCAACATTTCATACCACATTTGAAGCAGTAACCTAAAAGCAAATAGTCTTTTATCACTAAGTTATTTAAGCGCACCTTCATTTGGCTTTTCATTTATTTCAAGAGCTATTATCAAAATGCGTGATGCTTTGTAATGACTTCATGGAGTTTTATAAATTCTTGTAAATCCAATAGATTATGTAAAATGTAGTATCAGACTTGGTTACAGGGTGGCGTAAATTTGTCAGATACTACTAGATACTTAATTTCATATATTTTTTCATTATTACTAAAAAGAATATTTAATTCCCCATCTGCCTGTATGTCAGCATGCACATTAATGTTCAAGCACCTTAAATATTAATGTAAATATGAGTTACTATGTATTCTATATAAGTCATGTATGTTAAGTTGACATGACTCAATTTATGTGAAAAAAAATGACATTTAGGAATTTTTTACCCATTTGGGTAAACAATTTAAAACATGCACTTTCAATTTAGCGATTTACCTGATACATATTTCTGTATTTGTATCTGTCGTGCAGAATACATACAGGGCGATATATGATTACAGCGCACAAGAGGATGATGAAGTATCCTTCAGAGATGGTGACTATATTGTTAACGTGCAGCAAATTGACAAAGGCTGGATGTACGGCACTGTTCAGAGAACTGGAAAAGCGGGGATGCTTCCATCCAATTACATTGAGCTGGTTAACTAAGCGCCTGGAATCACTTCTTCTGTATTATACATTCTGCATTTTATGTGAGGATTAGGAGGATCAAGGATTGTTTATTAATCATTATTTTCAAACTTGCAGAAATATACATTTAAAGTCACAGGCTTATTTTTTTAGCACTGCTATAAAAATCATTGATAACATCCAGAGTCACACTATAGTTATATATATATAATATATATATATATATATATATAACATTTATTTAAAAATATTAGGTTTTGTAGAAACATAGAATATTAAAACATATTCAGAGGGCTTATAGTTCCATACCTTTAAAATATCACTTGCTCTTCATGCTTTAGGAATCAAATGAATGCTCCAAGGGCTGTTAAGTATTGACAATCTGTACGGAATATTATACATGGTACTGTACTGATACAGGTTGGTCCTACTGTGGTCCTTTAGCGGTTTTGGGTGGGCACACTCCTATATTGGGCCAGCAAACATAATGCTAGAACAGATGGAAGATCACAGATGGACAACCCTTTCCTTGATTCAAAAACTTAATATCATTTTATAACACAATTGTATTAATAGGCTGTTTTGCGGTATAACTACTATATAAACTAAAAGGCTTTATCGTGGGGCGTGGGCAAAAGGTGTCGGCAAAATGTATTAACTGAGACAGAATATGGAAAAAAATAGTGGGAGCTACCATTAAGGACTGTCCACTTGCCACTGGAGAGTACCTGAAAATGTGGTGGTTTGTCTATTTTTCCTTATGGGGAATACATGTTTGGATATGCACAATTTAACTCTTTCAGCGTTAAAGGACTGAGCATCTTTTGTAACGGAATGCATTTCTTCCCCATAATACACCAATATTATATGTAGGAACTCTCCAGACTTACCCTGGAGGCTCTAGTTTGTCCGGTTATGCATGTCCGTGCTGTCCTCCATTACCGAGTAATCTTCTGGGTAAATCTACCTGGGACGTTCCAGGGGTCTTTTTTTTTTTAAGTATATAGACGCTTCATAATTCAAATTTAAAAGCACTACTTTTAAAATGAAAAATAATAAAAATATAAATTTTACAAACTATATATTTTAATTAACAAAGTATATTTTATTCCTGGTTATTTTTAGTATCCGGACAAGAGGTTGTGTTATTATATTCTGAGACAAAAAAGTATTGGGCTTAATTTATCCCTTCTCATCAAGCTATGTGGCACAAGCAAGAAACTTATCTCTTAGCAATTCTCGGGGAAGGGCACAGTGTGAATGGTCTCTTCCATACTCCCCTGCGTATGGGAATTAGTTGTGAAATCAGGAGAAGTGGGTTATATTATATTATAACCCTTAAAGGAAATATTAAAGGGTTCAAGGAGAGGACATGCTTTGAAGTGTTTGTTTTCGAGTGTAGAAAATGCAAGCACAATCTTCTAGTTAATCACATCCACCAAAGTTTGGAAAATATTATACTTTATAGTGCTTGTTATAAGTGCTTTGTTTGATACTATACTGACTATACTGACTGCTTGTAGATTTAATATGTGCTAAATAAAGAAGATAAACACACTGGGGTACATGTATGTGGACCAAACTCTACACTGTTTTTATCAGTTTAGACTGACATCATTGCATAAAAATGAAATATTCCCCAAACCAACCGTAATATAATTCTCAGAGTTCATCTAAAAATACAACACGAAATCTGGATTTGTTATTAAATTTCATATTTCTCATTTGTGTGACATATATATATATACATACAAACACATATAAAAAATAACATATATCTGACAGTAACCAATATAAAATTACCCTAATAGGAAATGACAGAACACTCATTGATCATTCATAATATAATACCAACCACATTTATATTATGCAATAGTATTTTTACAGTACAACTTCCCAATTAACTTCTGTTCAGTGTGTATTCAGTATACTAGTCACTAATCATTTAACATATGTTTGGAAAATGCAAATCAATTAGAGAAACATAGAATCCAGCTCATCTCAACAATTTTCCCAATTAATCAGTCCTTGGTCTTGTCTTAGATTCAGGATAGTCATATGCCTATCCCATGCATATTTCATTTTCCTCAATGTATTAGCATCTACCACTTCTGCTGGGAGGCTGTTCTAGTTACCTACCACCCTCTCAAGAAAGTAAAACTTCCTTACATTACATATAAGCCATCTAGTTTTCACTGCTGAAATGAAAGAGCACCATGTTGATCATTTTATTTATGGACCAAAGCTGACAATTCCTTCACTCAAGTTCTCAGGCACAACACACTGCTTAGAGATCATTAACATTTGTGGCTGATCGATGACATGTGTGTCCACCTGCTGGATACATGCACCCACTTGCTACACTGTTGGATCTGTGATCATTATCCAAATTCAGTGTTTTCCCAGATTTATTAATTCTGTCTAAGGGGGTGAGATTTGATTGATATTGAAACATTGGTATTTTTCGTCTCTGCCCACTAGGTGGTGCTGTTTATTTCTCAGCTCTCAATGGAATTAGTTGACAACATTCGTTTAGCAAGATGTTTCAATGTATAAAGCTAATAGTACATTAAGAAAGTGTTAAAAGACTGGGACCGATTGGGTCCTAAGGAATCAATTACACGTGGGCATTAAGTTTATGACCATGGTTTTAATCAATAGTCTGAGTTAGAGCCCTGCGAGGGACTGTTTTCTTAATCCCGTTCCCGCTGAATTTCTGACCATTACCGCCCGCTCCCGCAATGTGTGTGTTCCACTCCTGCCCACTCCCGCAAACATAATTCACAAACATTCATTCACTCATTCATATACTCATTCATTCCCCCATTCACAAGTTTTTTGACGGGTCCCACATGCCAATGCAGTCCTCTAGTCTGAATGACCAAAAATGATATATCTTAAGGTTTAATACTAAATATTTTTGTGAAATTATTTAACATCAATGTTTCAGATGTCTTATTTTGAAACAGTTACACTAACAAAAGTTCTAAATATAATCAGCTAATTTTTTTTGTCTTCCAGTTGTAAAATAAGAGTGTTACTACAGGCAGTCTCCGTTATGTTTTGTTTTATGGAGTTACACTGTCTATTGACTCTCATTAAGAACTACATAAAAACATTACAAGCTGCTATGTATTTGTTGTAAAACACCAAATGATATATATATACCTGGAGTGTAATTTGAAATCTAGAAAAAACACATAGCATTTTAATGTGGGCCCATTTGAAAGCATTTTTTTACTGATACCCACAGTCCCAATTAATAAACTTTTATTGAAGGTAAGCTTTATAAAGGCTGGGGTACAGCGACTAAAACATAAATCATTTCTACAAATATTAACGGCAGACTTTATCTTGTACCGTCTAAAACTAATGGTTTGTTTGGTACACAAAATGCTTAATACCATTTGTAGTGTTCCATCTAAGGTGAGTAGTCCAGTGTTGTGAGGCGGTTAAAGGAGAACTGTCACCTTCCTGAATACCCCTGATACTAATTCTTAGACTTGCATACAACATTATCTTTCCTGTATATGTATTCCTGGGAACTTACCAGGTCAGTCTGGGGGAGCAGATTCACAAGGCGGCCTAGCCATGCATGTGGGTGTGATTAGCTGCCGATAAGGGTGTGGCTAGCCCAGAGAGCATGATATTGTATGGGTGTGGATGGAGTGGGCGGGGACTTGATATGTTTAAATGCAGCTCGCCTGCCCAGAAGAAAGACCAGAGGGCCCCCCGGAGACCCAGAGAAGCAGAGATTCACCTTGAGACTTGGAACCCAAAGAGTTCCCCAGTATGTTCAGATGGAATTGGCCATCTTGCTGCTCCACCATATTTTAAACTAATGCCTTTACAGAGGAACTAGACTGTTGTAAAATCTCTAGATCTAGAGGCTCATGTCCTAGACTAGGCCCAGGGCATTAGTAGCAGGGTCCTTCTTGAACTAAAATAAGGATTCCAATGCGGTCAAGAGATCATGTAAAATTGTGTTTTGTGTCAATGGTGTCAAATATAAATCTGAATATCTTAAAATGGAAGATCAACAAATAAAATAATAATAATAACACTGGGCATAAGGAGTTTTCAGTGCTAGATTAAACTCTAGATTTATATATCCCTTTTAAGAAAGAACTACATAAAGACAGTCATATGGGTTTGAAACCTGTTAAAGTGTTTTTCATAATGAAACCTTTTTTTTAAATTAAACTCCACGTGTTTCACCATAGATCAAATATAAAATATATAGGAGTCATTTCTTGATTTATTTTATGAATTTCATTTTATTATTTTCTGGCGTTCCATATTCAAATATAAAAATATAGCAAATAAAAAGCTAAGATATATTTGTAGAACATTTATTGGTAATGTTAGCATGCTGTGCTTAGCACCTGTTTATATCGCACTTTCACACTGGCTTCCATCTGTTCAAATTGTGTGAGAAAACCTAGACATTATTTCATATGCATAGATATATTAAAGGGGATGCTTTTATTCAAGTAGAATTATTATTCTTTATTGCATAAAGGCAGGCAACCTGCAGTGTTTGCGATGTATAACTAAGTAATTGGTTCCCTTCAATGAGCTTATACATCCCTGTACTGCAGGGGTAGTACTTTACATGTGCTGGCAAGCAATATGTGAATATTATACATACGTGTCAGTAACATCCAGAGAGCCAGAGTTTAGTAACTTCTCTCCTGGTTTATTTGAATTGAATGTAAAATCATTTTGTATCTTAACTGATCAGTTGCTGTCAATGAATAATAATGTATTGTTAAGCTATGTCATTTGGTATGCATTAGGTTCATAACATCAAATATTAAAGTATATTTTAGCACAAATGTATTTTTCTTTGTTGTGTTTTATTTTCCGCATTACACTTAAATTACCTTTTAATGCAAAACCCTGCCACTAGGGGAGAATTGCAGACCATGTACCTGTTTATGTGCATGCTGCATCCCATACTAGACCTGACAATGACAACTACTAAGAGGAGGACAATAGCCTCTGGTTAACGGACGAGGGGTAAAAGGCCACTTGTTTTTTTTTAGCCAGGCAGGGACTGGTAAAACAAATAAAGTAATCGGGACATTACTGTCCTCTTAAAATTAACTACATGGAAATGAACACAGGAAATATTAGCATTGGAAGGAATGCTCCATGAATGCCCAGGCATATTCTATTCTGGACCCCCTAACTGCACGGACTGTATGTGGAACTGCAAGTGAAAAAACCAAGGATGTGATGCAGATTCTTCAAATGATATGACCCCTGGATTAGGAACCCCTTTTCACATCTTTCTGCCAAAAGCAAGACGTTATTAAAAGTAGCTAACGGAGGACAGCTCCAGATGAAAGCATTGTTATTTCCTGGTGCCAGCAGTGGTATAAATAGCAGGTGTAAATAGCAGGTATCTTAGTTAAAGCATATTTACTATCACTATTCACTAATACCTATGTTAAGATCTATGAAAAAAATCTATGAACATAGCAGCACATATCCAAGACATCAGAAGTGCTGAGATGCATATCCTAGAGATCTTCCTCAAAGGACCCAGAAGAGACAGCAAGAGAATAGAAGCACCCAGAGGGTGTCCCTGTAAGGGAATTGTAGAGGGGCAATTCCATGGCTGCTCCAGAAGAAAATCTGTATATATAAATATTTTTTTTGTTTATGCAATATATTTAACTAGACCCATACCTGAAATACCTCCCCCATCCTCTGTGTGATACCAAGAGAAAGACCCACCTGGAATACAAGCCACAGAAATAGGATAATAATAAACTTCGTGGTCACCTACACTTTTGATGACCCACTCATAGGGATAAAAGGTTAAAAGCTATTTTTCCCAACCTTTGTTTTCTTACAGACCCAAAATTCAAAGAGAATAACTGAAAAGTGTCATAACCCTTAAAAGCCAGCTAATTCCCACATGGGAGAAAACGTAAAACATGCGTACACAACCGTCACAGTGAAGACACACAGTCAAGATACTGATACCCACCATTAAACAGGACTTAAACGTCCATTCACCTGTGTCTCATACAAGCTCAGACTCAATTGACAAATGCGGGATGACACCTCCCAGATACCTTTAATGTCAATTGTGTGGTAGATCATTTGCTTTAGTGGGTAGCCTCTGGCTGGGTACACATGGCTCCAACCTACTGAGTGTAGCACATCGTTGTAGGCATTCAGCACCCAGCTGCCCATATGGCATAAAGGACCAGGGCCCATTTTAATCCCTAGACTGGGTCTCCTAATGTAGAATGTCTCATAATATATGCACAATGCAAAACAGAAGGTTACTATATAGGGCAAAATGGGCATCACCAAGGAAAAGAATGGTTAACGGCGATTACATAGTGGCGAGTCCAGCCAGGTTGCCAAAGGTGTAGAATACTCTCAAGACAACATGGTCAATGCATGCTATTCAGTCCTGTCCAAAATACATGACCTAAAACAGGATGCACAGAAATTCTATTTGCAATGTGTAGAACCGAGTCATTGAGATGTCATGTAAATCCATTCTTACTCTGTACATCCTATATATAAATTAGCAGTAAAAAAATCTTAAAAAACTTTAGGTAGTGAACCAAAATCTGTAAATCAGACCAGCTTAAGGAATAACAGCCCCATTGCCAGCCCTTACCTGACTCTATTCTACACATCTAACAACTCCCTGACTTCACAGATTGTTCATACGTCTGTGGTAATCATCATCTCTTTTCTGCCTTGATGTTACAGCACTCAGATAATATTACATATACCAGCCATTAGTTCTGTTCATTTACCTCTATTTTTCACTTACTGTATCTATTTTCTCTTTCATACTCTGTATATATTTACCATGTTATTTCAGCTTTATTTTTTTAACTGTGCCTAAAGAAAGGGACCTCAGTGTCGTGAAACATTGTATTCACTATTTTCTCAATGACCTTGACTGTTATGTAGTTTAATATTTATGTCTTATGCAGGTATGTTTGCTTGTAAAGCATACAAGTAGAAACAGTATGGGGCATCAGTGTTTTTTAGTTTATAGTCCCTTACTGCTTGTTATTTCAGTTACCGAATCATTAAAAGTGACTAATAAAGTTGTTTAGCACCAAAATAATCTCTCTCATTTACTAGTACATATGCCTCTACTTGAATAACAACTGCTTTGTGAATTTCCAATAAACTCTTTTGCCCCCTCTTCCATATGTTCTAACTTAGGCCTTTAAATAATTCCCACGAATAACAGAGACCCACTAATTCCAGGCTCCTATTAGAGCTATTGTTTTCTCATTGATTGGATGTATTTGGCTAACTTGGAGAGTGCCAGGGAAATAGATATAAATGCAAAATGTGGCCTCACTGATTTCAGAACAATTATACAACCTCAATTCATAAGACTACATGAAAACAAAGGGTCAATGAATAACCGAATCCCATTGTTGAAGCACACAAACATTATTTTTCATGTACTTACTAGATTACCCCTGTAGAAGTTTCCCTTATGCTGTAGTGATTTGGGCTTTGTTATATAAACCTGTGTTGCCAGGTTTTAGAGACCCTGATGCACTGAAAAACCATATTGCCTATCCAAGGCTTTTACATTAACCTATCTTCAGAGTGTGAAACTTTATTTTTTCTATGTTGGCTAAATAAGAGAGAGATAGAAAGAAGAGGAGGATAAAGAGGAGAGGCAAGGAAAAGGAGGAGAGATAATGAGAAAGGGTGGCAAGAAAAAGAGAACAGAGAGAGAGAGAGAGAGAGAGGTAGGAAGAAAAGGGAAATATAAATGCAAATTAGAAATATAAGGAGAGATCATAAAAAAGGGATGACCAAAAAGAAGGGGAGGGCTAAAAAGGGGTAATAAGAAATGGGAGAGATGGACAGAAATGGCAGAGATAGTCCTATGTGTGCAATCTGGGTGCCAGAGCTGGCCTTCAGGTGTGTGACCTGTGACCTATGTCTGCAATTTAGGGTTTCCATGCATTATTTATTTGATCTATACCTATGTGTTATTTAGTTGCTTTGTTACTTATTTACTCTGTACCTGCAAATACAGGGTTTGTATGTCTTATTCAGTTGTTCTGTACCTGAAAATACAGGTGTGTCACAGTGAAGGAGGGGAGAAAGGGACTCTGAGGTGATGGCGGGGGTCGAGGGCACCATACAGGTCCCTGAGCACCTAGGTATAGTATACCTAAGTATACTGTTTAGAATACTTTTTTAGACATGGAATAGGGTAGAAGGGTAGAATGGGTCCAAACACTAATTTCATCACCTCCTATTTTATAAAGATTTGTTGAAGCGGAGTGCACACTTCAGTGTTTTATCTTGTTTTGTTGTTAAAATATTACACCATAGCCTGATTACATTTGAAGCTGGGATGTTTTACCTTTTTTAAGCATTTCTCTTGAAACATACTTTTATAAAAATACTTTTACTTAGAAACATTAATTCAATTTGGTTACATTAGGCATGTGACTAGAGGTCACTGAACTCTGAGGGGCCACCAGCTACATAGCAGCAGCTGCTCGGTTTAGGGTAGCGTAGCCGATCACGCTATATGACCCCATGGTACAAGCGATGTAGGGACCTCTAAAGGGACTTCATTTGGCACTGCTTGTATAACCAATTCCTTGCCTTACCATCTCTTCACTTTCTTTTCAGCATCACAAGTTTTAACCTATGGTTAAAATATCAATTGCACGATTTTCACAATGAAATCATGGGGACTTTTGGAATGCAGATAAGTAACTTTTTCACATACTGTGCTAATCAGTAAGACTTATCAGCCAGTTGGGAGCTTTATAATGATAATGATTATAAATGAA
This sequence comes from Spea multiplicata, assembly GCA_009364415.1. Taxonomy (NCBI): domain Eukaryota; kingdom Metazoa; phylum Chordata; class Amphibia; order Anura; family Pelobatidae; genus Spea; species Spea multiplicata. Next base: position 64,971 of record VKOC01001073.1, on the reverse strand, counting down.
TACCTGTTATCTAATTTAAATCCAAAGACCATGTTTCTTACCTGAGGTTGAAGAGAGAGCCGCAGGACACATTTCCTGAAACCAAAAGTAATCAAGGAAAACCCTAATGAAGTCTCCTGAGATAGCGGTCCTCTGGACCGCTCACTTGCTCCTGGTAGGTTCCACAAAATCCTGATTAGAATTCTGTTTCCTTGGCACAGTTCCATTTAATCTGATTGAGCAAATACAGACTGGATGTTGTTAATATTATCTTTTATTTATATAGCTCCAACAATTTGCGCAGCGCTTCTTAAAATAAACACATTGAAAGGGTCTGACAAAACTAGAAGGGACGGACTAAGACAAACCTTTAGGTAAAGAGGGCCCTTCTTGGACATTATTCCAGCATCATTAGACTCTTGCTTGATGGCATATACTAGCCTTTAGATTTCTAGTGTCCTAACTGAGCTACCTCATGGCGGTGCCCCTGACCAGCTCAGCATCTTAAGCAGCCTTCTGCCTATGGGGAGTTTGTAGGGAGCCTCCTTGCTTGGTAGGATAGTATAGTATATATATATATTGGTTTTGATTCTTTTATTGCAGATAAAAGCCAAACAAAACTACACTTAGATCACTCAGATTTTTATTCTTCCTGTTTTAGTAACTCAAAAATACCACCAGATGGCAGGTATGTTCCAGCATTTCAGAAATCCTTTTTGTTTTGTCTTATATTTCTTATGAAGAAGCCTCCCTGACATGAATGCTTTCTGAGCCCCACCACTGAACACCGATATATATATTATATATATATATATATATATATACACACATACATTATTAATCTATTACACAAAACATTTAGTCCATTAGAAATAAAATGAGATCAGGGCATAATATTTGTTCAAAATGTATTCAAAGTTGCTCCAGCCAACTTCTCACTTGCATCATTAACTAGAAGCATTTGGGACTCACAAAACATACTTACAGAGGAAAATCAGAGTTAGCAAAATTCATTATACTGTAATCAAATTATTGTGTTTACTTACTTTTGACTCACAAAAAAACAGTCTTGTTGAACAACCAAAGTTGCTGAACAGGCTTTATTTAACATTTTGCATCAGCAAATTAATGTTTCAGTCTAAGACCTAACTGAAGCTTGGTCAATTAAAAATATTTTGCTCGATATTGACATATTACAAAATAGAATGTCATTTGAGGACATGCTAATTCTACTCAAAAAATATAATTTTTGGTTAACAGTAATATCTGAAAATAATTGACTGTTTTGGACAGTTTTTTTTTTTACCTTTAGTCTAGTTAAGAAGAATACTTGCCTCTGGAATGGGTTTACAAATATCATATTTAAATGTGTTTCTTTGAGGCTTTGGGTTTGAATGCTTTATGAGATATCTTATTTTGTAACTTTTACAATACCAGTAATTCTGAGGGAATTTACAAGTGAAAGTTGTATTCATGTATGCATTACACTATTATCTTATTTTTAAAATGGTTCTTGATGTATGTGTCAAATTACTTTTTTCATCCATATGTTATGAATAGAAGTTTAAATTGCTTAAGAAGAAGTAACCTAAAGCAACTTAAAATGAGCTCTAATCTTCAGAGATAAGAAGAATGGAAGTGAATAGAACACACAACCGGGGATGTGAAGTGAGGAAGCAATGCATCATTTATAATAAATGTCAAGAATTCATAAAACAATCATTTTCTTGCTTAGGAAGATATTTAATAAATAATAATATTTATCCCACACACATCTGCCACAAAGATAATGATTTAATAATATATAAAACACTAGGCATTGTTTGTATTACGAGATAAATATTTGAAAAAATATCAACTCTGTTATCTAATATTTCTGGCATAAATCTTCATAAACATTAATTTGTTAGTATTTGACATGTTTCTGCAACTGAAAACTTGGTTGATAGCATTTAGAGAAATTCCCAAAGGACCAGAATGGGATACTTGTGTAAGAGGAAAGATGCTTTCTTAGTGTTCTTTCCTAAAAAAAACCAAAAACTTTTCCGAACACATTAACCAACTGCACTGTTACCATCAATACCATCAATGCTGTGGACAAACTAACAGTCAATGGGTTAATTCACTAAATTAAAGTTGTTGGTAAGCTGCAGTTAGATAAATCCCTGTTTTATTGACCCACCCCAGTGATCTTTATATCACTTCTGTGTTAGCAAGGAAGAGTATGTGTAAAGAGGGGGCCCGTGACATCGACCGACAAGGGAGCCAGAAAATCTTTGTGACAATTTTTCATCTGACCTTTTAAAAAAAAATGTTTAACACATATGTTGTGAATAACGCATTTCATTGGGCTGCAAAGTGAGGCACAAGAGCTTCATGGATCATCGTTGGATGGGCCCTTAAAAAGGCACCCATGTCATTCTCATGACATCCAAAAATGCTTAGATATAACTTTTCACTTTTTACTAATCTACATATTGTAGTTTTTTTGCCATTTTCACTATATGTTGGTTTAATCAAGCCCCTTTCCTGTGTTTGCTGTACACACTAATTAACCATCCTTTTTACCTTTGTGGGAAAAGGGAGAAAAAGTTGTTTCTCCCTGTCTTCCCTCTGAGCTCCACTGCACTGATCACTTGGTGATCCGCAAGCACAGCTCCACAGCCTTTCGTTGCTGATCCCAATATATGGGATCAGCCAGCGTGGGGAGCAATCAGAGACAGGCCCTGCTGGATCTCTGCTGTCCTCCAAAGAGCTTCCGGTGGATGTCAGCAGTGAAAAACACATGACGTACAGGTATGTGAAGGGTTAAGGATAGTGGGTAGGTAAGGTTTTTAAATATTTTTTTCCCCACTTGACCCCTCCATCAACTTGACTAGGAATTCACTTCCTATAGTGGTTGTGCCACCAAGTTCAATGGAAGCCTTTAAATATGGGCTGGATGATTTTTTTTAACAAAGAAAAATATGCAAGAATATAACAGGTTATAAGGACTAAGGACATTCGAGCTTGTTGATCCAGCATGTCATTTTGGAGTCAAGAAATACATTTCCCCCCTTTGGGCATTACTGGAAATGTTGCCTTCTGGATAAATAGTGAAACTGAACTTGACTGATTTACACCTTTATTTGAACCTATACGTGTTACCCTGTAACTTTAACTGGCATAATCATAATCTCAAATGCTATATACTATTTTATGAGTGCATATACATAAACATAAACATATATTTGTGAATATCAAAGTGAGCCCTTACATTTATTTGACTTACTGCTCTGTGTATGGAAGCACTTGTCCCAGATCCGGAATGACCATGAGAATGTCAACAAGTCCATAAATGTAGTTTATTATGTACTATTCATGCAACACAATGTATCTCTTTTGTCTGTCTTGGGAAAATAATATGAAAAGCACATATTTTTTCTACAATTCTGTTATAGATCGTGCTTTCCAGACAACGTGTGTAAAAAAGGTAAAATAAAATGTAACTCTGCTAAGGTAACGTTGCTGAATGTTTGGCAGGTTTTTTTAAGAGCTGCAAGTAGGACTTATAAGATAAGAAACACTTTCACCCTTGGCAAATAAATTTAACTCAAATCACTTTTAATCATCAAGCATGAATAATTTATCCACCGTCCCAGGTTTGGGGTCACTCAGCTGGTGTTTATGGAAAGCAAGGACATTTCTAGCTGTCCTAACATTATTGCCATTGGAACACGAGTGATGAGAGTGATAAAGGGCCATTAAAAATCAGTCGTTTCCAGCTACAATAGTAATTTACAACATTAACAAAGGCTTTCTGATTTATTTCATGTTATGTCATGGACAAAATGTGTTTTCTTTCTAAAACAAGGCAACTTCTAAGTGATCCCAAACCTTTGAAAAGTATTATCTATCTATCTCTATATATATATATATATATATACTCGTGAATACAGTAAAGTATATATGTGGTAGAAATTCGGATAAATGCTGTTTTGTTTCACTACATTATAAAATATATTGCTTTGCCTCTTTTTTGCTTGATTTGTAAGATACTTGACCCTTAAAAATAATGGAGAATGGAAGTAAATCTTATTGAAATAACGTTAAATTACAGATCATGGGTAGTGTTATATGCTGAAAATCATACTTTCAATAGCTGTAGCTGTGCCATGCCTTGCTTGTATAATAGAAATACTTATTTTTATCCCTATTAATAATACATTGGAGTAAATATTTTTCGCATCCAAGATTATAGTCTTCTACAAATCCTCATCACGATTCTTTGCTGGTGTAATAATCAAGTGCTATTCTACAGGGCAGCCGACATGTTTTAAGAACTTTTAGCTGGAACACATCTGTGTTCTGAGAATTCTTTGGGGGTGTTTGCCACATTTCGAGAGACCACTTAAAATATTTCAGAAGGTGTTTAAGCAACATCATATGTTAGTACTTACAGTGCTTTAGAAGAGATTCCTATTTACAATACTCTGTAAAGGAATGGTGAAGCTTTTAGTAAGTGTTATTTCAAATTACTGAATAAATGGGCTTTTCTAACCCGACAGGTTATAAATTCTTAAATACGTTGTTTTTTGTACTCCAAGCCAATTCCCCGTGTATTACCACACAGTGAAACAAATATGTTTAGGGCAAATTATATGTATTTGATCTATAAATACTTGAATATTCGAATGTATTACAAAGTTGCATCGGCGAGTACACTGTTTGAGTGGTGGATCATAGCCAGATCTGTTCCAATATTTTTGTGAAGCTCTCATCTCCTTGCAGAGAGCCAGTATAATAAAATATAAAGCATGTGACAGTTGTCAAACCCTCGGGTTTGCTCCAGAGAGGCCATTGCCTGTGTTTTTATTTCCTTTGGGATTCACGCATGACCACAATGGGTATTTGGAACACATACTGTCAGGTCTTACATTTTTAATTTAAGCTCCTTTAATGGATAATCTTGCAGTCTATTTGTCGCAAGTATGTGCGAGTGAAATGCTTTTTATGCTTTCTTATTAATAAGATTGCGATGTATGGTTGGGTTTCCACCTTCGGCTCAAACTTGCTGATTTGATTTCCTATGTATAGAAGGTGAGTGGACAAATGCTACAATGCATGTATGGGCAGCATCCTTAAGTACGCTGCCTGCTTTAGTTGAGACAGTCGGTGAGGGAGGAACTAAAACAGAATTCTCATTCTCTAACCCCCCAGAAAACAATAAGGCATGCCCCAATTTGCATCCAGTAAAATGTTCCATAGAATATGGATTCCAGCAGACATTTTTCTGATTTTGACTGGTAGAGCGGTCCTTTAAATATTTGAGGTTTCTTTAAGTGAGATTTTTTTAACCAACTCAACTAATCTGAAAGAATCACTCTTTGTTTGTGGGATATTGTGAATTTTATACGAAGTTGATATTTTTTGTAAGATATATGCCTCTTTGAATTCTATGATTTTACATATCAGGACATAATAATCATCTGTTCCTTAGCGGGCTTAAAAAGAGGTAAATACAATCTCAGATGAACAACACCACATGACATAATTCACTGTGTCATCATTTATTAAACAAAAATAAAGCCAAAATGGAGAAGCCATATGTGAAAAACTAAGTATACTTTATGATTCAATAGCTTGTAGAACCACATTTAGCAGCAATAACTTGAGGTTTATTAATGAGTTTATCACATTATTCACATTGTTGTGGATGAATTTTGGCCCACACTTCTTTTATTGAGGTTTGCAGGCAGCAGCTGGTAATATGTCATGTGAGGCTGTATTTACCTAATTTTTTGACCTGCTAAGAAACAGATGATTGTCCTGATATGTAAAACCATAAAATTCAAAGAGGGTGTTCTTTCTTTTTCACATGACTGTATGTTTAGCCCATTTTTTACACATAGTAAAGTCTTGTAGATAAAATTCCGTGATGGAGAGGCTAAATTTAGCTATGCCCAATTGGAGGTGTCAAACTTAAATGGGTTTCTGGATATTCCTGCTTAAAAACAGATGGCTCAGTCAAAACAACTGAACTTGATTGGAGCACTTTTGCTCACACAGTTATATCCACAAATCCACACAGAAATGTCTAATATGCTTTTCTTCCACTTCTAATCTATAGCAAAAACATACCAGTGTCCGCATTTGTGTTACATAACAATTAAGGATTGCTGGCAAAATTTTGCATAATTAAAGATTTATTTTATAAGAAAGGTTTGGACATTCAAATAGAGCTGGACTGGCCTACTGGGAAACTGGTAGATTTCCTGGGGGCCAGCTGAGCAGCACTGGGGCCACGTTGATGTCTGTGTGGCCCAATGGTCTCCTAACGCGGGCCTGTATCTTACCAATGAGGTGATTACATGCTATACTAGAAAACTCCCTCTTCTCACCCAGGTCAGGCGGTTTAGGGGGCAGAGGTCACACAGGAAAGCTGTTTGATGGGCAGAGGTGGCACAGGCAGGCTGCTTAGTTCGGAGATGGCACAGACAGGCTATTTGGGCACACAGACAAGCTTTTTGGGGACAAAAAGGGCAAACAGAGTGCTTGGGGGCACAGAAAAGCTGCCTGGGTACAAAGACGGCACAGATAAGCTGTTTGAGGAGGCACTGTGGGACATGTTGCTTGTGAAGCTGGGGTGACCCGGGGGAATTTTCTTATCTGGGCCCTGTGGCAGTCCGGCCCTGCATTCAAACCCTAACAGGAATGATATTTTTAATGCTGCATTGGTTACAACAGTTTTTAACAGAGCAGAATAGGTGGAACATCGTCTTTTGGAAGAACATAAATCAAAAGCAAATATGCATTTAAAATTTACCTTATTATAGTTAATCTGTTCTGTATCTGATGAGTCTAAAATATCTTTTTACTAACAGAAAGGTTATTTGTTTTATCTTAAATGCATTGTTTTAATTCATCCACATTACTTATGTCATTAAAAAATAGGACTTATAAAAATAGTACTAAAAGTATTCCGTTTTAGCATCAGGGACAGACTGATGATGACGAGGCAGCCCTGGTACTTTAAGGTCCGCGTCTGCCTAATGCAAGCTACATCCAACCACTAGCCACACAACACAGAACCTGATGCAGCTGGAGTGTGTGGCACTGTGAGCCAGTGGCCCACCGGGTATTTGAATGGTGTGTGAGAGGGCCAGTCCAGGCCTCGCTATTATTCATTTATCAAGACAAAAAGAATATCCAAAAGGAAAATTATAAGTATTGGTAAAGTCTGCGGCATATGAGAAGTCATCGCTGTGTAAAATTACTGCAACATTCAGAGGCTTTTAACACACTTTAAAATGGCTAATTATATTTTTACTTCAACACGCGAAATTCATAGTGTGGCGTGATCAATTAAAGAAATAAATACCACTGCCTTCCCAAATATATGTATATAAAAGCCAGGCTTAGGCTATAACTCGATTCAACAAACGTGTTTAAATTCATGCAGTTTGTGAAAAGACAGAAAATATCAAGGAAATAAATGCCTCTGCAGGGACCGCAGCTTTCTGACCAATTAAAGATATGATTACCATTTGGAAGATACAGCAATGTTTTTTACTCTATAAGACAGGATGTTTATGACTCAACAGGGATTCAAATATCCAACACAGATAGAACACAACTCCACAACTTCTGACTTCAAAAGAAACAATTATAAGTAGAACACCGGTTTATTACTGTATAATGGGCACACTAGATGGGCCTGATGGTTCTTATCTCTGTTGAATTCTGTTTCTAATTTAATACCGCAGAAATATGACCTTGGTTTTATATTTAATTTCTAACACTCGGTAACACCATATGTGAAATACTGGCCCATCTTTCATTTTATGTTTTATAGTAAACAAGTGGTAATAAAATATTGTCTCATAAAAAAAGTATTTTATTGCATGACATATCATGTTTGATATTATATCTTAGGTGACCAGAACTTACTGTTAAAACATTGAGGTATGGTGGGTCAGAAATTAAACTTCTTTACACAGCCTTTGTCAACGAAAGAACGTTTGTACGAGAACCAAAATGACTTCTCCACCTTTGTAAATAAGGTCTCTGTTTCAAATTAGAGCCCAGACCCCAACACCATCACGGCTTATTTTAATCTCCTAAAGTGTCATTCATGTTTAACACAAAGCACACCTTCTCCTCTGCTAGGACCCCTAAGTAAATGTATAGCTCTGCCTTGGCTTCCATGTTAATGCTTTGAAGAAAGGGATGTGGGGGGATTAATCCACTGTGGGGGCTCTGGGCTCTTCCAGAAGCTACATTAACCATATTGCCCTGATGGCTGTATTTCCAATTGCGTGTACTGGCTTTTCTTACTAGATTTGTAATGATCATTTAGTCACATTTGTGATGCTATCAGGTACACAGACACATCTCCCTGCCCTGACAAGGAAAACAAACCTTGTTGGCAATGCTTAGGGAAAAATGGACAGGCATGAGTGAAACAAAAGCATAGTAAATGAGTAAAAATGTACATTCAGCTTCCCAGGTTGCTGCTAAAATAATGACCATTACTTACACAAAACAGATCAAATAAGGAGCATACTCAGCCAATACCATTCAGAAACACCTATCTCAGGCATAAATATTGGGGATTCTGTGATACTATATGGCCATATATTGCTTTTAGCCCACTACTACGTCAAAGTACACCAAATTTTGCGAGCTCTATCTAATTTTTCATGGCTATATTGCTTACCAATATATCCTGGCGCTCTGCATTATATGCCAATGTGTAGTGATTAGGGAGCACGGAAGCCGAGGTCTGGAGTGATAGACCTCATGCTCCCTAATGTTGGGCTAGTTGAAGGCAGATTGCAATCTCCCCAACCGGCCCTGCACTGCAGCCGCCCCCATGGGCACCTCCTACTCACACCGCTGGATGCGCACTGCACTCAGCAGCCACGAGCGCTGGTTTGGGTAGCAGGAAGCCACCAGTGCAGGACTGGTTGTGGAGATGACAAGCTGGCCTCACCACTCGCCCTATGCTACTGTTCTAGAGGCTCTGAGATGAATCACATTGCTGGCAGCACCGTTATAAACCCCAGGCCCCTAGAATGCGGGGCCCATGAAAAACTAGGAGGGCTGGTTCATTTTAATACTGCATGGTTTGCAAGTTTCCCTTTCCATGCATTATGGTAATCATTATTTTTTGTAATGATTATGAGAAGTGATCATATATATTCCTAACCAACAATTTGGGATTGTTTATAGAAGTTAAAAAATGGGAAGACGACCTCATGATTAGGAAAAAAGGGTCATGTTTCTGTATAATTTTATGTTTCTCTCTATAACTCAGCAAACCTTGGAGACCTAATTACATTTCATATCATAAAGTAATGACAAGTCCTGAAAATAATATGTTCCTGAGTACACTGACCTTAAATGTAGCACTAGGATGACGTTAATGCATCATGCTCTAATTAATGCACATTCTCATTTGGAAAATGCACAAATCTTTTACAAGAACTCCTAAATCTAAAGGGATGCAGTTTTATGTTGGTGAACTCGCAAATGCATTAATGTTAAATAGAGGAGCATGTCCTTTGTATAAATCAAATGTATATTTTTTTTAATTGATTTTATAAGTAACGCGTACTAATATAAAGCAGGTGAAAATAATGGGCCCTTGGGCAAGACTAGTAGTTTGACTCACAACAGGGCTGATTTTCAGCAGGGTCATGCAAGGTTGAAAGCCACATTTAAATACATGAAGGGATTCAAGAAAGTACAAGGGGAAGTATATTTCAAAGGGAGGAGAAATGTTATGCCAAGAAGGCAGCAAGAGGATCAGAGGCTTAGATGAAATACGGGGAGGTCTTACTTCACTACGAGGTAGATACGTTGAACAGCCTTTCAGCAGATATGGGGGATGTTAATACAGTGAGAAATTTGAATGCAACGAGCATATGTCTATCCTTTATATCAAGATCAAGGAACAAAGTTTTTGAGTTTGTGTTTTGAGGAGTTGACATTGTACTATATTAGACTATGTTGGGTGTATGGTGCTAGAGTGAGTGTGAATGGGGTACCAGTGTACCATGTCAGACGGAGTGTGTGTTAGTGTACAATGTTAGAATGTGTGGTGTGTCAGTGTACGGTGTTAGAGTGAGTGTGTGGAAGGGTATATCAGTATACATATATAATGTTAGAGTGTGTGTGTTAGTGTAAATAGTTTGAGTGTCAGTGTATGGTGTTAGAGTTCGTGTTAGTGTATGGTGTTAGAAGGTATATGTTTGCATATAGTGTTAGAATGCATGAGCCAGGGAGGTCATATGCAGAGAGACAGTGAGAGAGCAGAGCTCTTCACTCCTCAATCATGTCAGGTCTTAAAATATTGCTAGTTATGTAAAAGAATGGGAGGGGGCACAAAAGAATATTCTTGCGTGGGGTGCAACTTGGTCTAGAACTGCTAGAGACACTATTTTTTAATAGGTTATTCACAACAACAAGCATCCCATCTGCTTTAGTTTGGTTATCAAATTAGACATTTTATTCCTATGAAAAAACAAGATTTTGTTGATTTTGCTGCAGTCTTCGATACAATTATGTTTCATTATCTCTATCCCTTGCAAAATATAGTGTCATCCTAGGTAACATACAGTAGGAGCTGCGTGAAAATCAATAGGCAGTGCGGTACAATAAAATAGTTTTGTACGATAAACAAGCACAAACTGCTTTCTGGGAATTGAATTTAAAAGCAAAAAATATAAAGCTGAATTCAGCAAAACCTGCAATGTCTGGAGAATCGCCAGGACCTTTCCATGACAGATCCAATTATACACTATTAATTGCATTTCGGTTGTCAAAAAGATGGTGAAATAAATTAGAAATCTAAAACCAAAAATCTGCAAAGTATGGAGAGGAAATAAAAATGTATTACATATACTGTATTTGAAATAAAAACACATCTTAATAACTAATAGCAGCGATGCAGCCACAATGCAATGTTTTAGGTCTAACTAAAAGCACAGAAATGCAAGGGTTGTTCTGCGAATTTAGTTGGCAAAACAAATGCTAAGCTGTTGAGATCAACGCAATGGCCAACTCCACAGCAACGCAACTCAACTTTTTGTAGCAAGTTGCTATTCCTGTGCTGTTGAGTGCTCTTTGACTTAAGTTACCCCTGTAACTCAACCAACAACTAGAACCTTATTGAATAGACCTGTCTTGCCATCTTTTTCAGGGAGTGCCAATATATATGGATGAGGATTGGCCAACAATTTAAATCTTGGTCATATACTTTCCTCCCGAAATTTCAAAAACACTTTTTATGAAAATTATATGTATCATACATGTTAAGATGTATATGAGGGCTGGAGTGTACCTTTAACATTTTACGTATATAACCATACATTATTGTCCCCTGGTCAGGAGAAGACTGGGACCAAGTCCACCTAAACGCTCCGCATAGAACTGCACCCCAAACACAGATCTGGCAGAAACAACAAGGGGGTTTCTCAGGGGGACTCTTCATCACTGCATACAGGGGGGGGCATTATTTGGTGTTACAACACTGACTCCACTTTGAATGAAATTTAAATAGAAAAAAACTTTTAATTAATCAGTGAGGGACTCTTTCTTCCACCTTCAAGTCCAGCAAAGTACTGGAAACATTTGTTAGTCAGCTAATTAATATATAATGTAGCACAGTGAGACGGGATGAGAAATCATCAAAAAATAATACTGTAATTTTAAACACAGCTGAGTCTCATTTCAGCATTCATTTTTAAAGCTTATTTGAAAAAGTCAAAATCATTACAGGTTCCCAGTTTTCATAAAGTATGTGGATGAAGAACGCTTCAGGTAAACTGTGAAATGTGCTCTCTTCTTTTCCTTCGTGTAACTGAATTGATAAAAAATACACTATAAAAAAATACCAGAGCTGAAGAGGGGACTACATACAACACAGCTATCAGTACTGAGTCAGAATGCAATCTGCAATCTTACCATCCATTTTTCCAGTTAATATCATAAACTACATTATCATGGATGGAGACCAGGAAACCTGCCAAACCCTGGTCTTTCCGATAACTGGGAGAATCAGTGAATGCACCTGTCACCACAAACCTTGGCCACAAGACCCAAACTTAAGGTAAGGTTTCCTTTTGTGGTCCATCCATCCTGATCCCCGACACTTGCTTGTTTACTGGTTTTCATAGTCTACAATAGAATGTGACAGCACAAGACAGAATGTGCTTTGATGTCTGTATACAATACATACCTGCCAAGTGTCCCTCTTTAAAAAGGGACAGTCTCCTTTTATACCAACGCATCTTCCTTCACTCTCTACGTCCTGCTGCTGCTAGGATCTGAGATATGATGTTATATCCTGGTGCTTTGTGCAAGAATGTAAACTGAGGTCATAGGGAACCATTAAAAATATCTTCAATGCCACCATTGCACAGACCACCACCTCTACACAATGGTGGCTGTTGAGGGAGACTAAGAGACAACGGCCACTGGCCCCAAAGCTAATCCTGAGCCCAGGGCAGCTGCCCCTTTTACCCTGTGTTAAAGATGCCCCTGCACCATTCAACATCACTGAATAAATTGGTGACTGGGGATTCTTAGCGTGCCAATAAATAAATATCTCTGCAGGATTTAAAGCATATACATTAATGCTTATTTAAAGTTGAAAATCAAGCAAAATACTGACATCACTGATATCACCAATCTAGCCATCCAAATATCAAAATGAGGAATTCAGATACAGGTTGTTATTTAACAATACCCAGGCTGTTACATTTATATGAATAAATAACTATGTCAGTACCGAATACACTTGTGCTAATACAGAGTTTTGAATCTGTTTTTTTCACACTCAAGTCTGAATCTTTTTCCGGCATCCTGTAATTACAAACAGAATAGCTGTGGAATAGGCGTAGGATATGTATATGGACATAATATGGCAGAAGCCTCGATTCCCTCTGCAGTGGGCCTTTTAAAACATTTTAGTGCAAGAGAGATAGGCATTTAATGATAAGCACTTGACCAAACCTATCATTAAGAAAGGACACTGACAATGGAGTGGATTGTGTTTCTGTAAAAAGTCAGCTTCAATCGCTCTTTACTGCCGCCGCTGTCTAATACATAGATTTGTATTGGGTATAAGAAGTCACACTGGGGTTAACATACAGGTTGCTGTTTTTTGCTCTGAATATTTCATAGTCTCGGTAAAACCAATGAAAAGGTTCAACTGGCCCTATTTGAAAGTGTCTTTAGTCAATGTTTTACCTAATCTGAAGCATCAACAATAAAGAAAGATGCTATTCAAAGACTGTATTTATATCAGAGAAAGAGCACTTTGCAGCATTTTCATTTCTAAATCACCCCCTTTCAAGAGATGACTTCTGTGGTGCCTGATGAAGGCACATGGCACTTTATTTCCACTTGATTGACGAAAATGGAGAAAATCATAGTGACATTTACCATAGTTACACTAAAAAAACACTGATTGCCCATAATAACAAAAAAAAATGTGAATGGGAGGTAGAGATAAAGAAAGATAAGTAACTGAAATAAAAAGCAGTGCTCATATATATATATATATATATATATATATATATACTGTATCGAGCGAGAGAGAGAGAGATGCACACACACACACACCCCTTTAATTCTCACATTCTAAAAATTTGTATTTATGTGGCACAGTCAGGAAATAACACTGGAAGAATTGATTTTTTCTTTACGGGCCTCTTGGTATTGTAATGAAAGAATTTCTTCTTTGTTACTGATGGCACAACTGACATCTCCGCAACATAAATGAAAGATGGGTCCTAACGGCATGTAAATGATGGAAAGGCGACTAAACATTGTTCCAAACTGTTGTTTTTCACTGGAACAGCCGCAGGCAAAGTCAGGCACCCGTACATTTTATCATGATCCCTATCCTACATGATGTAATTTAAAATATGTCACTTATTATATCGCCAATTACGCAAAATCTCTCCTAATCCCAAACTTCCCCATGGAATGTCCTCCTCAGAGCAGGAATCCGGACAATATTGTTCTAGACTAAGACTGCACAGCATCATCTAACACAATAGAAAAGAAAGATTAACAGAGACAAAGTATACCCTCGACTCTATATCTAGGCTGCTCTATCGTACATTTTACTACATCACACAATTTACAACATTTAAAACTAATTATTTTGATGGGTTATGTTTGTATTTTCCTTTGCAATCCTTTGTTGATCATTAAATAATAAACATATAAACCTAAATGTCTCGATGAGAAAATGAAACATTGTTAGTAACACTGCGGGGTTTAGTGAAGGATGTATCTGTAATAGTTAGCAGGTGATTTAACTGTGACAATATCTCCATTTTAATATCACTATATACAATGGAAAATGGTAAAGATTTTCACTACGGCACAAAGGGCATTCACCACAGGCTCCTGCTTAGCGGCCACAGCCTCCTGCTTAGCGGCCACAGCCTCCTGCTTAGCGGCCACAGCCTCCTGCTTAGCGGCCACTGGTATGCCAGAGGATATTCTATTCCATGACCAGAAAATTGCATCAGCTCAGCAATCTGCATTAAGATTCAACCATACTGACATCCGCTAATAAACCATACAGTGGATTATTAACCAGTTGATTGCCATAGGATTTAGTATTTTAAGGCTTGTACTATTTCTGGTTATCTACATGTTAGTTTTTCTTTTTTCCAGTGCTGACCATATGCTTGCTTTTGTGCCAGGTGCCAAAACAGTAATTTAAGGGCTAAAATCAGGTCAGGAACTGTAAAATACTCACAAAGATGTTTTCTTTCATAGCAAAAGGTATTAGATGGGATTGGGAAATTCTGCTGCAGTCTCGAAACACATTATATATTCTCTTTATCAACGAACAGCACATGGAATAATTTGTTCTTAGCCATTGCTCTGCTGGGCATTGCAGTCTGCTCAATTGATGATAGGGACAGTTCATCGTAAGGTCATTAGCCGAGGTTTCTGTTTTTAAGTAATGATTTGATTGTTGCTGAAAGCATTCTTGCAGTTTGAATGTACACAATTTAATGCTTTCAATACACACAAAGTGACTGTAAGAATGCAATCCATTGAGCCAGAATATTGCAGGGAATGGTTCCAAGGTGTGCTGCTGTAGCTGGATAAACCAAGATTTTTAGGGTAAAAGATACAACAGTCTGAACCTGATATTATTGCAATTTATTCTTTATAGTTTCACTCCTCCCAACATTTCAAATCTGGACACCTATGATGGGGTGGGTCTGGGACCCAAAGTGGGTTGGACCAGTGTCACAACTGGGTGGAGTTACAGGTGTGGTCATCCACAATACCCGAAGGAGCTAATGTTTTAGCCGCCAACTGCAGATTGTTGCAAGGTGGTCGCATGGGAGCTGCAAAGGAGGTCTACATTGCAAAAGCACAGAACTCCCTTGGGCGGGCGAGGGAAATCAGAGGCCTTCCCCAGCATGGCAATGGGGCTACTACATTGCCAATAATCAGGACTGACCCATGAAAACCAGGACTGTTGGGAAGTATGGACTTTCAATATGCATGGACAAAAGAATGAAGTAACGGGAGAGCAATGGCCAGTTGCATAAGTCATGCATACCATTTACATTAACAGAAATGAAGTGAAGTAAAGAACCAGAACCACTATCACAAAACAAGAATGATCAAACAGCAAAGGAAGAAGGAAAGTAGAAAAAAATGGAATTCATTTTGACTGTCAATAAGAGTAAAAGATGTTTGGTTATTTATTGCCAAATCCACCGCCATGTATGACTAGCTTTATGCTTAAGCAGCATCTAAGTGGGTCATAAATCATAATCCAAACGACTTTGTACCCCTGTTCATTGTCATTTTCCACCCATCATTCATTATTAGTGTATGTTTGCCTTTTTTGGCTCTGATACAACACATTACTTATTTTTAGACTTTTGCCACATGTCCATGGTTTTAAAATCAAATGAAAAAATAAGGTACAGATGTTCTATAATTCATTGTTTAGCCTAAAGTAAAATGATGTTTGGCATAGGTATATTACTGACACAGGTATTTTTTTAAATTCTCATGCTTCAACATACATTAAATGAAAGCCCAATGACAAGTACATTTTAGCCAAACACATTATAGAAATACTATGATTGTGTAAAATATGGAATATTCCTTATTTTTTTCTCTACCAAGTAATAAAACAGGAAAATCCATGAAGCACTTACTATAACACAAATACAAAGGGGTTAAGAAGCAGGCTTCATAATGAAAAAGTTACCTAAATACTAAAATTCTATGCAAAGCATAATTTTGCATGGGGCAGGCTGGCTAGAGGTGGCAGGGTGCAAATTCTTAATACATGGTCATTTTTTCTCCAAACTGGGGTGTCTCAGAGTTTCGCACTCTTTGCCAGTATACAGCAAACAAAAAAGAAAGAAAGAAAACAGTGTTCAGATACCTGTGACACTCCAGGTCACCTACAACTATAACATATAAAATATAAGATATAATGAAAGCACATCACAGGACACCCAGGGGGCATGTACTAGAGAAAGATGCAACCTAAAGTAAGCGGAAATAATATACTTGGCACTACCGTAGACGTATGGCTGTATCTTTCAGCATATAACTACATATAGTATCCTGACTTCAAAGGGAAACAATTATTTTTTTTAATAACAACGAGCATACATTTATATAATACAAGATCATTGTTTTGTGATCAAATTGACTTACATTATGTGGACTTATTTTTATTCTTTTCCCTAATGATACTTTAATTATTCATGTGGGCACTGTATTAAGCATTCACTTTTTTATAAAGCCTTAGACATTTCACTGGTACTATGCTAATTATGCCTGAAAGGACCCAACACTAATATTTGCTTGTACATTAGGGACCTTGTGTTAGATCAATGTGAATGATAATTGCTGAGCTAACAAACTTGATATGGCTTTCAATGGCATTTCTTCATTTGAATTTGCTGTAAGGACAGCATATAGAAGCATGATTCTTGTCTAGAATATTCTGATGTTTGCCTGTATAGCTAGATTTGTGTCATAATAAAAGGCCAGGCTAAATGGGTTGGTTGAAAATATGCAGCTTTGCTCAACTGTTGGATCAACCCATAAGTGCAGTTGACTTGGCTACCAATGTGGAGAGAGTTGTTATGAAACATTCCACTAATTTGAGTTGATTTGGGCGTACTCCAGATGAGATTCCCATTGACAAATGAGGTCACCGAAGACCAGGCTCGGTCTGGCCATCTGGCACAATGCACAGAGGGCCCCTGGCTAACAGAGCCACATACTGATCTGCCATATTATGCACGGGCATAAAAACAGCAGCGGATGTACAGCTGTTAACGGCACTTACGTCATCAGGATGCTTGCCTTAAAGCACCAGGGTTACCATGCCATTGCCAGTCCAACACAGCTGAAGACTGCTGACTTGCACAACTAAAACAAGTGGCAGATTTGCTAATTAAAAAATTTAAGATTAACTTATTAACTATTGTACAACTCAGCAAAATGGCGAATGACCTACAACCATTAAATGGTATTCATGGTACAAGGAGATGTGTGGTGAGCAGATGCGTAAAGATGTTTATGATTTAAGTTACTTTGAAAATGAATGTCTCCAGTATTCATACTTAACCAAAAGTTGGGTTCCCAGTGCCAGGACACAAACACACACAGATGGGTCCCTCAGTAATTTACTGGTGTTATGACTTAAGGTGTTATGACTTATTCTCCACCAATAAATCTGGTGGCATCACTACATGTACCTAAGTGTAACTGCCAGCTGCCAGCTGGTAGCTGAGACATAGATCCTGCTAAATGCTCATGACAATTTTATACTATTAGAGGCTATACAACATATATACATACATACAGATATAAATACATATTCCACCGTTTTGTGGGTCTCAATTGCTCTAATGAATACTCTGTTCACACTGTGTGTCCATGTCTGAATATATCAAACAATGAATGCTTTTCACACTTGGTTTGTAGTTTGTTGAGAAAGACTGATCAATATGACATAAAGAACCAAACTGGATAAATAGAACGTAAGAAAAACAGCTCTCCCTAGAGCAGTGATCAAAACTATTTAATTTAGCAATAGTTTAAAGATTTCTTGAGAGGAGTATGTATGGGATACATATGACAATCTTGGGCACTTATAAAAAAAAAACACTATAGAAACTTATAATATTATATCAACACATGGATATAACTGAAGATTATAGATCTCTACATCTCCCCAGTGACATACTTGCTGTTCTTTTAATGAGCTAAGTGTTATCACAGTGGTCACACTTCAGCATGAATCTTACACAAGAGACTTAGAAGCAGCAAGCGTGGTCTAGAATTGGCAGTAAGAAAGCAGTATTTGTAAATGCGACAAGATGTATCTGACCTTTTTTATGTAGCACTTTACTGCCAGATGAAGGTGAAAGTCTGCACAGAGTGTCAGCTCTTTACTCTGGTATTATTCGCTTGCTACCCCAATGTCTGTTTATATCTGTAAGTTCTGAAGGTATAACTATAAATTCTTTGACAAGCACACATACATAACATAATCAGTACCGATGTTAATTCCTCCCGCGCAGTAGTGCACATTCAGGGCGTCTAATAAAAAACCCTTGCATGTATATGCAGAAATTGCACCCATTTGTTTTATGGGGAGCTTTTTTATGCCAGAGACTTGCTGTTTTAAGCAGCCAAAGCGGACAGCAGAGGTGGTGGTCTTATGAGTAAACGATGTATATTAAAGTGCAAAGTATGCATGCTCCAATTGTAACATCATTTGCACTTTCTACATTTTGTTGTCTCATAAAACAGAATTCTAAAGGTTAGACTAATGTCTGATCTAGTGACAAGTCAGACTGGCCCTGCAGATACAAGGGTCCCTGTGTGTATATGGAAGTACAAAAGCCTAAATCTAGAAAGAGAGAAGACTTTTAGGTAATAGCTTGTGTTCCGGATGTATCAATCCGAATTAGGTGCTGTGCTCAAATGCACTGGCTTATCCAGCTCTCTACATTGTAGGCCGTTCCATGTCCTTGTTCTGACTCAGATGACCCTATAACCATACCTGAGAACGTCTAAGGTCTGGCTACCCGGAGACTTCCCTTGCAGGACGCGGCCAGGACTGCCCACTGAAGTCAGCGGGCATTCCCAATGATGTCAGGGGCGTTCCTGCTGATGTCAGTGGGCATTCCCAATGACGTCAGGGGCGTTCCTGCTGACGTGCACTGACATTGTGGGAAACACCTCCACTTAAAAGAGAAATGGGCGGGCCTGTCAAGACCCTCCTTCCGCGACCCAGAAGATTCAGGTGTTGACCCGGAGAACCAGAGAAGCGGTGCTCCCCCCGGAGTTCTCCTGGTCAAACCCGCATAGTTCCCAGGTATGCTTATAACCCGCTCCGGATCAGTGTGTGTCAGAAAACAGGGCCCCCGAAGCAACTGCATCGTGTGCTCCGGGGCAAAAGTCAGATATGCCTCTGTATCGGCAGTAACAAGCGTTCAGAAAACCAGCTGAATCGCTTACACCGCTGGAGAACATTATCATTTAGGAGTTTATAACATTATGTTAATATTTCATGGGCCCCATACATTAGGTTTTTACCTGAAAACTGGATTAATGATAATGGTTTTGAAGCAGTGAACTACAAAGGAATGTCAAATTATATGTACTCCAATGCTGCACCAAGATAAGTATAACATATTTTAAGTAATTTTAAAAATGATTCTGATAGCAAAGGGTTTGAAATGCATAAGCTAAGACTTGGCATTTTAAACCTATGTAAAAAGCATTTGCAATCATCAAAGATGGAACTAAGGATGCTTATGGCTCATAAAACTCATTAAAACTAGTGTTAGACACATTTATCAAAACACAAAAATTGGCATCTAACATTTTTATTTAAGATAAGAGCAACACCCTAATAACCATTTAAAAACACTTATTTTTTATTTGCTGACTTTATTTACAATTAAAGGTCTTGTGCCACCTAGGGTGTGTTATAAAATATCACCAGATATGGGCTGCATTGTGTAAAGCCAAGTTAAAGAAGCCTGTCATTTTTTCCCGTCAATGCTCCCTGTTGCTTAACAACTAAAATAAAATGTTTATTATGATTCTAGATAGAAAGGTAGATCGATGCATACAAAATCCTCTAAATGTTAATCTTAAAAGCAGGGCACTCTTTACCTAATGTATCTGTTCATCTTAGTCTGTCAATTCTAGATTTGTCAAACGCTTTGAATATATGCATTGCTTAAAAGGCATTTAGATTAATTAGCTAATTCTCCAGTTAGCTCCAGGTTTGGAAAATCAGGGCAAATTCAGTTTATTTGACATTGGTGTCAGCTGAGGATAGAAAAATGTAGGCGCAGGGATGTCCATTTAATCCTTGGAAGCTATATTCTCTCATTTTATGTATCTGAACAGGTAAGTGAAACATAGATATGCACTCCATCCCTTGACTTTAATAAGTAAGAGTCCCTCTGTCTGCTCAGGTTTGTGGAGCTGGGGTAGATGAGGAGCGGGAGAAAGAATGTCTATGTATGTGAAACTGTATGGTGTTAGCGTTTGCCTGTTACTATATGTGTATTAGTTATAGAGGGGGGATATATAGGCACACACAGTGACAGGGTGCTTCTGAAATGTGGCATTGTTGGACCCGCACTGCTTCCTGCAACATTTTAGAATTTTAAGACTCTCGCCCAATAGTTATACTCTGCGGGCTGAGAATTCTGGTTTATTATTTATTATTATATGCAATAAGGCTGTTAACCATTGAAGAAAAGTTAGTTTTATCTCATGTTGTCCTATAAGCTTATTATTTGTGGCATTCATACTAAAGTCTTAATATCCAAAAGTCCAATTCCTCATTTACTGAAATGTTTCTCTAAGACATTGTATTGTTTCCCACAACCAGAGACAGAACACATACAAACTGCTAATATGCAGCTTTTCATGTTAAACCCCCCCCCCCCACAAAAAGCAACTTTTACTGTAATGCTAGTGATACATTTTTAATGCACGACGAACAGGAGATTAAAAAGCTTAGCTCTGAAAATTGGGACTGCCCTGCAAAATCCATGCTTGTTGGGATTTATGAGGTAGGTCTGCATTAGTAGTTTGGTCATGAAATACTATCTAGTCCTTTTTAAACTGAAAGATTATGGTCGCAGTCAGCTGCTTCTTACCCCATACCCTAATTTTCCTTCACACGCAGGAGGTGGGCCAATGGCTAAACGTTAAGAGTTTGAACATTTATTGAATAGGTTTTTTAATATGGAAATCTGGAAAAATCGCATCTTTCTCCTTTCCATCACACATCCATCATAGGGCAAGAAATGAGACAGCTCGTTAAAATAATATCAGGCAACAGAGTGTATGGGGTTTCCATGCAGGATGGGAAGATTTATATGCAGTATTTAAATTCACCATAGAATCATTAACACCCTGGTCATTTTATATGATAGATACAAAAGTGCCCCCATCAATAAATCAATAAAGAAATCCACTAGAGTATTTACATCCATTAAGCAGTAAAGCAGAGCCACAGAGCCCTCATTCTGGCCTCACCTGGTGAGTGAATTGTGACATCACAAGTGCCGGTGACATCACAACCACTGTAAAGCTGGAGAACACTCATCTGTTTACTCAGTGTAGTTGGGCGCTCGGCACTGTAAGGAGCTATTCGTAGCGGACTTGGAGTGTTGTTACCAACGACATCAGAGATTGTGGAGATTAAAATGGAGAAAGTACCACAAACTACGGTGGAGTGTTGTCTTCTCCCTGGATTAAGGTGGATTGTAAAGAGATGCTGCCCCAGAAAACTGCGTACGTTTTTCAAAAGAGTGAAAACAGCTTTCACTAACACCGCAAAAAAGTCTAAAGATCAGAAGAAGGAGCACTTGGTCAGTAGAGTCCCAGTACCCAAAAGCAAAAAGGACAGTAGGAGTACTGAGGGCGAAAGAGGGAGAGAGAAGAAGAGGACCAAATGTACTGCTAATGAGAGGGACGAGAGCAGACTCTCCAAACATGAGAATGAGAGAGTGCGGTGTGAAGACAAGGAGAACAGCAGCCAGAATCTGAGGCAGCAGGAGAAAGCAAAAACAGAGGAACATCCGGAGGAGAGCAGTAGGGGAAAGGTTCCAATGGAAACACACGGGAGTATGGAGGAAAGTAGTGTTACCGCGAGAAGGAGCCCTCTCCCCACGTTAGTCTCCGGCTTTACTTTCCATTCCGTGTTAGGAAAAGGAGGGTTTGGAAAGGTCATGTTGGCTTCTGTACCCAGAAAAGAGCCCATGGTAGCGGTCAAAATCATCCGCAAGAAAGCCGTAAAGCCCCGGTATTTACTGACAGAAAGGAGGATCTTGGAGATGGCTCGGGACAGCCCGTTCCTGTGTCACGGATATGCAGGCTTCCAAACACCGACCTGCGCGTTATTTGTGATGGAATATTTGGCTGGTGGGAGCCTCCGGTCATATATGAATAGAGTGGGCTGCTTCACCGAGACTGCAGCTGCATTTTATTCAGCTGAAATCATCTGTGGCATCCAGTTCCTCCACTCTCAGGGCATTATACATCGAGACCTGAAGCCGGACAACATCATGCTTGACGGACAGGGCCACGCTAAGATCTGCGATTTTGGTCTTGTCGCCGAAGGCATTCTTGGAACATCACAGACAACGGGACATTGTGGAACATTTGTGTACATGGCCCCGGAAATACATCTGAAGAAACCATACGGTGTTGCCGTGGACTGGTGGTCCTTTGGGGTGATTCTATTCCGCATGCTTAACGGAGCTTTACCATTCCCTCATGGTAACTGCAGGAAGGCAATGTTCTCTTCCATTGTATATGGAAACCCTCAGTATATCAAAGACCTCTCCGTAGAAGCTACGGACATGTTGACACATCTTTTGATGAAAGATCCTCAGAATCGCCTCGGGATCGCAGGATGTATTAGGCGGCATCCATTCTTTCAGAACATTAAGTGGGAGGATATAGAGAGCCGCCGTTCAACTCCCCCATACCAGCCAACATCAACATCAAATCTCCGCTTGCAGATACTGCAGGAGATTCCATCAGTTTTGGAGGCCACGTCCTCTTCACCCAGCAACCAGAATCTTTCTGGGTTTTCCTTTGTGACTCCAGACTGGATGGCCTGAAGAATGGACTGAGCACTGGCCAAGTGAATGAAGATCTGCTGTTTCCGAACATCATAACATCATAATAAATTTGAGAAACAGCTACATTTTTTGTTATTGGTTCCTTCCTGTTGTATTGCTACGGGTGCCGTTGTTTACAGATAGCTCTACATGGCTATGACCTTACAACAGAGCTTCTGCTTTTATGACACCATACACAGATGCTATATTGAAATTTATGGAGGCAGGAATGTCCCAAATTAAGAAATTCACCTTATGTAGCCCCAATGTAACTTAATTCATGGAATATCATAACCTATACATTTTCATTTCTAAAGGTGTCTATTTTTCCATAATGAGCAAATAATGGAAATTTTAAATGACATCCACTACTAAATGTTGTCCAGTCTTAGATTCCTTAGCATATTTTTAACAACTTTTAAGTACTAATCCATCACATCCTACCTCATTAGCATCTCTTATGTCCAGGGCTGAGACCAGTATGATTGGACCTTGAATGATGCATTTTTGGGGTGACAGCACTCTTATATGTACACATTTGACTAGATTGTAAGGTGTCAGTTCTATTGCCCTTTAGACCAATAGCTCGCAATCGCATAACTAACATGACATCGTAAGCAGTTAGCCTTAATATCTACCCATATGTGTTCTGTAATAAAGGCATATTAAGGGAAAGGGTTTTAGCAAGAATTTTTATATAGTAGCCCAGTGATTTATGTACACGGGGGGGGGACGCTTACAAGAAGGATTATGTTTTTCATTTAAATTTAATTGGGGTTGAAAGAGGGACTGTTAACTACCATTTACAAGTTTGGGTTCATTTAACTGTTTTCAGGGAAAACAAGGAATTATTTAGCTGTAACATATATTTCAAACGATTATATTTCTCAGTGACCCAAACTGAGAACCAGAATTGTGTATATATATATATATATATATACACACACACACAATTCTGGTTCTCAGTTTGGGTCATATATATCCTTTCTTCCTTTGACTTGGAAAATAGGGTCAGGATCAGTAACGATCGCTGTTGGTTCTTGGCGCTGATAGGGCTCCTGACAAATTTTATTCTGCGATTTATTTAGATTTATTTAGATACAGGGTCCCCCTCACTGAGAAGTGGTGCTGCAACAACACTAATAAGTACACAATAACTGATAAACCAATTTAAGCTATTTTACTGTAATAAAGGGGAACAGAAACATACAGTAACAGTGTTCACAGGAAAAAAAGATTTGTCCTGAGTGGCAGTTTACAGTAACTGTCTAACCCAGGGCAGAAATATATGTACTGAAACCCCTATAGCCCACCCAAAGCTGGGTGACTGTCCACCCAGGAGCTCCAGTAAATGGTGTTGGGGCACGGTGAGGGCCCTGGTACACATTCAGCAATAACCTTTGTGTAACGAGGATGTTACTTCCCTGGTCTGATGTCCTCGGGTGGAGTCTGGATACGGTCCTTGCTGGCGGCAGGTTCTCTGCGGAGATGAATTTGCTGGAAGACCTTAAGCTGCGGCTCTGGTCTGTATCAGGCAACCTCCTGGAAAAACAGATCAGGATTGCTCCTTCAGTCACTTGGTCTTGCTGGATGAGGAATAGGCCTTAACCGATCCTAACTCAGAGAGAACTAAAATGGCGTCTCTTCTTCCCTGTCAGTTTCTGCCACACCCCCTTCTGGGCAGTTCCCAGAGGCTAGAACCACACCCACAAGAAGGTGAAGTATGGTGTCCTCAAAAGTCCACATACTGTGAAAAGTGTTCACATATTATTAAACAAAAATAAATCAGAGGGCTACATGTATATATATATATATATCATCAATGCAGATGCAGATTTAATAAACACGCGCTCAGTGCCTCTCCTATCACCATTAGCATGATCTGGGCTCATGAGAGGAGAAACGGCCCAGTAAACTTCTGAAGAAGCTGTGCAGTGCAAAACGAAGATAATCAATTACTCAACACCGAGGGGCTTGGGTAGGTGGTGGAGTCCTGTATGCACAAAATCACAGAATGTGGACAGATCCACTACATGGAGCGTAGGTCAGTACACAAACTCTGGTTCAGGGTAAGAGCGTCTGTGCGCCCCCCGCAGCTGCATCTGAGATGAGAACGGATCTTGCCTCACCCTTCCTCTGCCCCTGCCAACATGGACGGAGGAAGAGATAGGCGGGACAGCAGACCACAGACCTGAAATCGGGACTGTCCTGCATAAATCGGTTGGGGGGCATGGTTATAGCGGCCACCAGGGGGTGTCTGGTGGCAATGTGCGTAGAAAACCGCTGCTGCTGGCCGGTATTTCCGAAAGTCATGAATTAAAAGGCACTTATTTGGAAAACACTGCGAATGTCCATCCCTATAGCATTCGATCATATTCACAAATATACTATTGGGTAAGGGGTACATTCTCTTTTTAACCACAATTTAAATTTTCCCTTTTGTTATTTTAACCAAAAACATATTAATTCTGTCTATTTTTATCCTAGAAAGATCCATTCAGCATCCTGCTACCTTCTGGAGGTATGGAATATTAATTTAGGGAAAAAGAAAAAGCTTGACTACCCTAAAGAAAAGTTTTACTAGTAAATATTAATTCACATGTAAACTATTTTTTATATTTAACAAAAGTGGGGGGGGTCAGAGTGGCATATCTCAAGGGGGGGAGGAGAGAGTGGCAGCATATCGGGGGGGGGAGTGGCAGCATATCTCGGGGGGGGAGAGTGGCAGCATATCTCGGGGGGAAGAGTGGCAGCAATATCTGGGAGGGGGACAGAGTGGCAGCATATCTCGGGGGTGGCGGGACAGAGTGGCAGCATATCTCGGGGTGGCGGAGACAGACAGAGCAGCATATCTCGGGGGTGGCGGAGACAGAGTGGCAGCATATCTCGGGAGTGGTGGGGACAGAGTGGCAGCATATCTCAGGGGGGAGGGCAGATTGGCAGCATATCTATTACAAAACTTTTTCTTTAAAAAAGCACATAACTTTTAGGGTTATAGGCCTATATTTGGGTGCGGCCCATATCCGAGCCAATACGGTATTTGCTTGTAATTTCACTACAACAATGTATATATAATGTGCTAGCCTCACCGCTAACAGGTCCACTTTAAGGCAGTATATTTAAGTCATGGTGGCTAACAAAGCTAGTCTTACCCTTATGAGTGCGCATCTTGATGGTCCTCTTGGGCGATCAGGTCCTCCATTGTCCTGCAGCTCAATGGGCCGGTTATATCCGAATCACCACAGCCGCTATAGACAAAGGAGTGAATAAAACCTAATTACATTGGGTGTCTGAGTATTTCTGTGCCTCCTTATAATTCTTTATAAGGAGGTGTTTTCGAAGTATTCCTGTCCCAATGTATATTTTTATGTATATAATGTATATATTTTTTAGCTGTAAATTAATGATAAAAATATATTAAGTTCGAACGCAGATCAGTCTTGACTGTACACACAGAATAGGCTATGAATGAAGTATTGAAGCATCAGTAGTTACTAGTTAATGTTTGCAAAAGTTTAATATTTTTATGGTACACCAGAAAAATAAGAAAAATATATGACGTACACATATATACCCATTTACTGCCTTTACAAAAACACCTGCCCACACACACACATGGCTTATACACACACATACAGTTAGTTCTGGAAACACTGACACAAGTTTACCCTGATAGTCATGCAAGCCAGATACAATGTACTTAATCAACCTTACTATAACGTCTTGCCGTTGCTCATTAAACCAATAGCTTGCAATCGTCCAACAGATCTAACATGACACATGGTTAGCAGTTAGCCTTAATATCTACCCATATGTAGTCTGCAATAAAGGCATGTTAACTTCTCCGCTGTGTTTCTGATCCAGATTTGAGCTCAAGTGAAATTACGCTTGGGGTGATGTCCCATCCTCTGATTGGAGGATCAAGAAAATTATGTCAGGGCAAGGACCACCTTATTGCCCTCAGTTCACTTAAGGGCAAAAATGACAGCGCTTGGTGAGGTCCTCTTACCCGATTGGAGGATCATGAGAGGACATCACCCAAAGCCATATTGCCCTCAGCGTATGCCTGCCCATACACACTACCCA
Organism: Spea multiplicata; assembly: GCA_009364415.1. Classification (NCBI taxonomy): domain Eukaryota; kingdom Metazoa; phylum Chordata; class Amphibia; order Anura; family Pelobatidae; genus Spea; species Spea multiplicata. The sequence continues at coordinate 37,738 of VKOC01001073.1, read as the reverse complement.
TATACACACATATGTACTACCCATACACACATGCACTACCCATACACACATGTACTACACATACACACACACATGCACTACCCATATACACTGCCCTTACACACATATGCACTTCCTATATACACACAGATATAGAGGTTCACATTTGCCCTAACAGAACCCCCACCTCTTCATCTCCTACCCTCGTCCTCCATCTTCCTGTGGTGGGAGCGCAGGGTCCGTCACTCCAGATCTCGGCTTCCATGCTCCTTAATCACTATGCGTTGGCTACAGATGCAGCCCGTGGGGATTTCACGTCATATTCCAGCACTCAGCATTCATGTCTGGCACATAATGATTATGGAGCAGAGAAGCCTAATGTTGGGCTGGTTGGAGGCAGATTGAGATCTCCCGAAACGGCCCTGCACTGGAGCCGCCCCCCGTGAGCACCTCCTACCCACCCACACTGCACTGCTTTGGGTAGCAGCAACCCATGGGGGCAGGAGCTGAGCAGGGCTGGTTGGGACGATGACAATCTCGCACCAGCCTCGGTGCGGCCCTGAGGACCGGCCCAGGGAAGGGGGCCTCACCGCTCACCCCCTCCCTATACATACGCTACTGTTCTAGGGGCTCCGTGGTGAATCACATTACTGGCAGCCCTGTGATTCACCACGGGGCCCATAGAAAGCGGTCCCCTGGGCACTACGTAGTAAAGATTACACAAAATATATATTTATAAAAAAACAAAAAAAAGGTTGCTCTCTAATACCAAATTGTTCATTAAAAAGTGGTCTAAAGAAAGACATATGCTATTTTTTTTTCTATGTAACATGAATAACCAGAAATGTTGGTGCAACTTCTCAACTATACAGTGTTCTCTAACCAATGTATTTAAATTGCATTGTGAGCCCACCGAGGTACATATACGTCACATGGAACAGTAGTCTACTCTAAGTAAATGAATCATCTGGGTTTGGCAGTGCAAATGATATTGTCAAATACTGCCATCTGATTATACATATATCTTTATTATAATTGAACATATACACAAGCCAGCAGAGGAATCTATATGGGTGAGAACAAATATTTTACTAGTCAACTTACAACTAACTGCAAAATATAGGATAAATCAGTTAATTTTACAGATTTAAGATTTTTAGATGCACCAACATCAACTCTTAACAGCGCAGTATAGTGTTCTTTTAAAGCAATTATTAATCTATTGTAGTTTTTTATCTGTTATATGCAAATAAAATTGATACATATTTAGATGATGGTAATCGACACCTAACCAATATAAGACATATCAGGAATGAAAGCAAATCCAGACAAATTGACATTTGCCAAAATATAGGAGATTGTACCCTTCGGAAAAAGAAAAGGGATCATTATTACAATATATACTTTAAAGGGGCTCTCTAATCTTACCTTAAGGGGTGTTTTAGAGGACAAAGCCATCAACCACATATAAGTTTATTTAACTTAATCTGTTCTAAGATATCTTTTCTTTTAATACTTTAAACCTATACATTCACAGATATGTTGTTGCAGGTCCAATGGATATTGCTAAAGCATCAAGATGTGTAGAAGATGGGGTATTGGTCTAATGATGGCAAAATATTAGCAAAATCTCTGAGATATTAAAAAAATGTTTACTCCTAGTGAGGGAGAGGAAGGGTAAATAATGACCCCTGGTGTCGGGGGAGGGGGGTTTAAACTTCGCCCAAAATTGCAAAAATAAAACTTTCTTAAGCCCCAATTTAAAGTTACCGTATTTGCTTGATTAGAAGACGACCCCAAAAATTGAATATTAATTTAGAAAAGAAAAAACGAATTTAAGACTACCTTATAAGAAAACAGTTTTACTAGTAAAAATTAATTCACATGTAAAATATTTTTTCATATTTAATAAATACTATGATTGAGAAAAATGCATGTTTTGTTTTTATTTCCTTTTATTTGTCAACCTGCCCAAAACGAAAAAGTTAACACCAATCATGTGCCAATATTTAAAATAAAAATAAATACTTTGCCAATAGTACTGCAGCAACCCAATATACACTCCTCTCAGTGTTCACAAATGGATATAGCAGAAATAGGGGCACATGTACATGTAGGGGAAGAAAATGAAATACGATAGTGTAACAGTATTAACTAATTAATACAAATCTAAGTGCTATGAATGCACTCACAAACGGTGCCAATACATGAGGCTCTTCAGAATATCAGTAGTAAAAGGATCTTTATTTCTTCAATAAAATCTATAAATAAATAAGAGACCAAATGGTTCAATATCTTCCTGTAGATCCTAAAACGTCAACGAAATACAGGATAGTAGATGTAATTCTACTCTAACTCCCAAATATGCCTTATGCCACCCTATTTGCTGCTCTGCCTCCAGATATGCCTTATACCCCCTATTTACCATCCCCCCAGATATGTCTTATTCCCATTTGTCACCCTGCCCCCCCAGATATGCCACTCTGCCCCCCAGATATGCCTTATACTCCTGTATGTACCCCTCTGCTACCCATAAATATGCCTTATTCAACCTAGCATGTATGTTTAACCATTGGTTTTAGTGTACCTGCCAAAGACTACCTTCTTTCAAGGTTTCATATGAAGCCATATTCATGCTAATAAATATTTTTTTTTATTAGCACCAAAACATAAAGTGTAAAACATTAAAATGTGTATCTAGGCGGTCAATCTAGGCCAGAATATCTCACTGGTTATATATGCAATAAGGCTGTTAACCATTGAAGAAAAGTGGGTTTTACCTCATGTTGTCCTATAAGCTTATTATTTGTGGCATTCGGACTAAAGTCTTAATATCCAAAAGTCCAATTCCTCATTTACTGAAATGTCCCTCTAAGACATTGTATTGTTTCCCACAACCAGAGACAGAACACATACAAACTGCTAATATGCAGCTTTTCATGTTAAACCCCCCCCCCCCACAAAAAGCAACTTTTACTGTAATGCTAGTGATACATTTTTAATGCACGACGAACAGGAGATTAAAAAGCTTAGCTCTGAAAATTGGGACTGCCCTGCAAAATCCATGCTTGTTGGGATTTATGAGGTAGGTCTGCATTAGTAGTTTGGTCATGAAATACTATCTAGTCCTTTTTAAACTGAAAGATTATGGTCGCAGTCAGCTGCTTCTTACCCCATACCCTAATTTTCCTTCACACGCAGGAGGTGGGCCAATGGCTAAACGTTAAGAGTTTGAACATTTATTGAATAGGTTTTTTAATATGGAAATCTGGAAAAATCGCATCTTTCTCCTTTCCATCACACATCCATCATAGGGCAAGAAATGAGACAGCTCGTTAAAATAATATCAGGCAACAGAGTGTATGGGGTTTCCATGCAGGATGGGAAGATTTATATGCAGTATTTAAATTCACCATAGAATCATTAACACCCTGGTCATTTTATATGATAGATACAAAAGTGCCCCCATCAATAAATCAATAAAGAAATCCACTAGAGTATTTACATCCATTAAGCAGTAAAGCAGAGCCACAGAGCCCTCATTCTGGCCTCACCTGGTGAGTGAATTGTGACATCACAAGTGCCGGTGACATCACAACCACTGTAAAGCTGGAGAACACTCATCTGTTTACTCAGTGTAGTTGGGCGCTCGGCACTGTAAGGAGCTATTCGTAGCGGACTTGGAGTGTTGTTACCAACGACATCAGAGATTGTGGAGATTAAAATGGAGAAAGTACCACAAACTACGGTGGAGTGTTGTCTTCTCCCTGGATTAAGGTGGATTGTAAAGAGATGCTGCCCCAGAAAACTGCGTATGTTTTTCAAAAGAGTGAAAACAGCTTTCACTAACACCGCAAAAAAGTCTAAAGATCAGAAGAAGGAGCACTTGGTCAGTAGAGTCCCAGTACCCAAAAGCAAAAAGGACAGTAGGAGTACTGAGGGCGAAAGAGGGAGAGAGAAGAAGAGGACCAAATGTACTGCTAATGAGAGGGACGAGAGCAGACTCTCCAAACATGAGAATGAGAGAGTGCGGTGTGAAGACAAGGAGAACAGCAGCCAGAATCTGAGGCAGCAGGAGAAAGCAAAAACAGAGGAACATCCGGAGGAGAGCAGTAGGGGAAAGGTTCCAATGGAAACACACGGGAGTATGGAGGAAAGTAGTGTTACCGCGAGAAGGAGCCCTCTCCCCACGTTAGTCTCCGGCTTTACTTTCCATTCCGTGTTAGGAAAAGGAGGGTTTGGAAAGGTCATGTTGGCTTCTGTACCCAGAAAAGAGCCCATGGTAGCGGTCAAAATCATCCGCAAGAAAGCCGTAAAGCCCCGGTATTTACTGACAGAAAGGAGGATCTTGGAGATGGCTCGGGACAGCCCGTTCCTGTGTCACGGATATGCAGGCTTCCAAACACCGACCTGCGCGTTATTTGTGATGGAATATTTGGCTGGTGGGAGCCTCCGGTCATATATGAATAGAGTGGGCTGCTTCACCGAGACTGCAGCTGCATTTTATTCAGCTGAAATCATCTGTGGCATCCAGTTCCTCCACTCTCAGGGCATTATACATCGAGACCTGAAGCCGGACAACATCATGCTTGACGGACAGGGCCACGCTAAGATCTGCGATTTTGGTCTTGTCGCCGAAGGCATTCTTGGAACATCACAGACAACGGGACATTGTGGAACATTTGTGTACATGGCCCCGGAAATACATCTGAAGAAACCATACGGTGTTGCCGTGGACTGGTGGTCCTTTGGGGTGATTCTATTCCGCATGCTTAACGGAGCTTTACCATTCCCTCATGGTAACTGCAGGAAGGCAATGTTCTCTTCCATTGTATATGGAAACCCTCAGTATATCAAAGACCTCTCCGAAGAAGCTACGGACATGTTGACACATCTTTTGATGAAAGATCCTCAGAATCGCCTCGGGATCGCAGGATGTATTAGGCGGCATCCATTCTTTCAGAACATTAAGTGGGAGGATATAGAGAGCCGCCGTTCAACTCCCCCATACCAGCCAACATCAACATCAAATCTCCGCTTGCAGATACTGCAGGAGATTCCATCAGTTTTGGAGGCCACGTCCTCTTCACCCAGCAACCAGAATCTTTCTGGGTTTTCCTTTGTGACTCCAGACTGGATGGCCTGAAGAATGGACTGAGCACTGGCCAAGTGAATGAAGATCTGCTGTTTCCGAACATCATAACATCATAATAAATTTGAGAAACAGCTACATTTTTGTTATTGGTTCCTTCCTGTTGTATTGCTACAGGTGCCGTTGTTTACAGATAGCTCTACGTGGCTATGACCTTACAACAGAGCTTCTGCTTTTATGACACCATACACAGATGGTATATTGAAATTTATGGCGGCAGGAATGTCCCAAATTAAGAAATTCACCTTATGTAGCCCCAATGTAACTTAATTCATGGAATATCATAACCTATACATTTTCATTTCTAAAGGTGTCTATTTTTCCATAATGAGCAAATAATGGAAATTTTAAATGACATCCACTACTAAATGTTGTCCAGTCTTAGATTCCTTAGCATATTTTTAACAACTTTTAAGTACTAATTCATCACATCCTACCTCATTAGCATCTCTTATTTCCAGGGCTGAGACCAGTATCATTGGACCTTGAATGATGCATTTTGGGGTGACAGCACTCTTATATGTACACATTGGACTAGATTGTAAGGTGTCAGTTCTATTACCCTGGCAGTCGTGCAAGCCAGTAACAATGTACCTAATTAATTATAACCTCTTGCCGTTGCACATTAGACCAATAGCTCTCAATCGCATAACTAACATGACACATCGTAAGCAGTTAGCCTTAATATGTACCCATATGTGCTCTGTAATAAAGGCATATTAAGGGAAAGGGTTTTAGCAAGAATTTTGATATAGTAGCCCAGTGATTTATGTACACGGGGGGGGGACGCTTACAAGAAGGATTATGTTTTTCATTTAAATTTAATTGGGGTTGAAAGAGGGACTGTTAACTACCATTTACAAGTTTGGGTTCATTTAACTGTTTTCAGGGAAAACAAGGAATTATTTAGCTGTAACATATATTTCAAACGATTATATTTCTCAGTGACCCAAACTGAGAACCAGAATTGTGTATATATATATATATATATATATATATATATATATATAATATATATATACACACACACACACACACACACACACAATTCTGGTTCTCAGTTTGGGTCATATATATCCTTTCTTCCTTTGACTTGGAAAATAGGGTCAGGATCAGTAACAATCGCTGTTGGTTCTTGGCGCTGATAGGGCTCCTGACAAATTTTATTCTTCGATTTATTTAGATACAGGGTCCCCCTCACTGAGAAGTGGTGCTGCAACAACACTAATAAGTACACAATAACTGATAAACCAATTTAAGCTATTTTACTGTAATAAAGGGGAACAGAAACATACAGTAACAGTGTTCACAGGAAAAAAAGATTTGTCCTGAGTGGCAGTTTACAGTAACTGTCTAACCCAGGGCAGAAATATATATACTGAAACCCCTATAGCCCACCCAAAGAAGGGTGACTGCCCACCCAGGAGCCCACCCATTCAGCAATAGCCTTTGTGTAACGAGGATGTTACTTCCCTGGTCTGATGTCCTCAGGTGGAGTCTGGATACGGTCCTTGCTGGCGGCAGGTTCTCTGCGGAGATGAATTTGATGGAAGATCTTAAGCTGCGGCTCTGGTCTGTATTGGGCAACCTCCTGGAAAAACAGATCAGGATTGCTCCTTCAGTCACTTGGTCTTGCTGGATGAGGAATAGGTCTTAACTGATCCTAACTCAGAGACAACTAAAACGGCCCAGTAAACTTCTGAAGAAGCTGTGCAGTACAAAATGAAGATAATCAATTACTCAACACCGAGGGGCTTGGGTAGGTGGTGGAGTCCTGTATGCACAAAATCACAGAATGTGGACAGATCCACTACATGGAGCGTAGGTCAGTACACAAACTCTGGTTCAGGGTAAGAGCGTCTGTGCGCCCCCCGCAGCTGCATCTGAGATGAGAACGGATCTTGCCTCACCCTTCCTCTGCCCCTGCCAACATGGACGGAGGAAGAGATAGGCGGGACAGCAGACCACAGACCTGAAATCGGGACCGTCCCGCATAAATCGGTTGGGGGGCATGGTTATAGTGGCCACCAGGGGGTGTCTGGTAGCAATGTGCGTAGAAAACCGCTGCTGCTGGCCGGTACTTCCTCCGGGGCTTCTATGACTGAGCACCGAAGGTCATGTCACGCCGTTGCTCAGTCATAGAAGCCTTGACGGAAGCTGTCCATGCGCATCCTGCAAACATTCACTGGCTGCCAGAGAGGAGGATCCAGGTTCCCTGCAGCGCTGCGGGGGATCTGGATTTTACACATGTAGTCAGATCTCTATTTGTTTACGAGACAACCTTGAATATAAGATGAGGAGTATTTTTCAGAGCACCTGAAAAAAACCTCTTGTCTTATAAGCGAGCAAATACGGTATATATATTTGCTTGTAATTTCACTAGAACAATGTATATATAAAGTGCTATCCACAATTTTTTGGATAACAGGTCTACTTTAAGGCAGTGTCATGCCCCTCTCACCCTTACCTGCTCTTCCCCGCGATCACGGTAGCGCAGTATGCCAAAATCTAAAGTTTGAGCAAACCCCAGGGAGGACTTCCAGGTGTTGCCCAAGCATCAACACAAAACAGTACACCTGTAGTAGGGTGGAAACACCTGTAATCCCCATTAAGCATCGACCAATGACGGCCACATGCAAAACTAAAGAACCAGGTGCTATGGATTTACCCCTGCCTGGTAACCAATCCAGTAAGGAGCTTGTTCAGCACAGGGGGAGGTGTAGATACCTGCAGCACTATAAAAACCCCTCCAACTGTGCACACCAGTTTACTCCAGTGTTCCAGAACTTTGGTTCCTGTATGTCCGTGGACTTCAGCCTGTTCTTCTCTGCTACAGACCCTCTATTGGATTCTTCGTTACCTGACCTTTGGCAGTATATTTAAAATAGAAGGCGGCTCCAGGCACTCAGGGGTTCCATCAGACAGATTTATTGTAGGAAACAGACAACAACGTTTCGACCTCACAATGAGGTCTTTATCAAGTTAACTTGATAAAGACCTCATTGTGAGGTCGAAACGTTGTTGTCTGTTTCCTACAATAAATCTGTCTGATGGAACCCCTGAGTGCCTGGAGCCTTCTTCTATTTTTGATTTACTGGGGAGCTGGCCCTTCCTGGCACAGCTAAGCACCTGAGTTCCTGTGGGGAGTGAGTGCAGATTCCTGATTCTGGTAACCAGGCAGTATATTTAAGTCATGATAGCTAACAAAGCTAGTCTTACCCTTATGAGTGTGCATCTCAATTGTTCTCTTGAGCGATCAGGTCCTCCATTGTCCTGCAGCTCAATGGGCCGGTTATATCCAAATCACCACATCCTCTATAGACAGAGTGAATAAAACCTAATCAATATGCAGAAAAAGATGAAGGCAAAAGAACTTTGTATCTGTCTTTTCATGAAGAACAATGTCTGGCCCATGGCTGATACTGGGTCAGGCTGAATCTGGTCCATGTCAGACACTGATCCCCCTCATGCCCCTCTCTGATACCAGCCCTTGTCATGACAAGTTCCAAGAGCAGTCTCCATGCTATACCCCCCCCAAAAAACATGATGTATACACATATACACATACACTGCCCTTAAAAATGCCTGCCCATACACACTACTCATATATACACACATATGACCTTCCCATATACACTGCCCTTACACACACATATTTAATATCCATATACACACATATGCACTACCCATACACACACACACATGCACTACCCATATACACTGCCCTTAAACACACACATACACTGCTCTTACACACATATGCACTTCCTATATACACACAGATATACAGGGTCACACTTGCCCTAACAGCACCTCATCTCCAACCCCTTCCTTCATCTTGTGTCTTCCATCTTGTGATGGGAGCGTGGGGTCTGTCACTCCAGATCTTGGCTTCGGTGCTCCCTAATCACTATGCGTTGACTATAGATGCAGCACGCAGGGATTTGACATATTCCGGCACTCAGCATTCATTAAATGAAATGTCTTAAAAGGGGTGGGACGAAGAGCTGAGGCACGACCATTAGGCGGAGCGGAGGGTGCACGCCAGCCCCTTTAATTTGATTGGACACTGGCAGCCGGAAGAGGCTGTCAAACGTGTTCGCAGCCGCTCAGCGCCTGTTTTGAACGTTGGTCTGCCCGGCCCTGGCCTCATCCTTCCTCTGCCCCTGCAAAGCGCCTAAATTGGGACAGTTGGGGGGCATGTTGCATCCATTGGTTAGTGGGATTAAGTAAGTAAAATGGGTCTTCCTCTTACAAGCGGTCTCCCATCATACTTCTGATCAGGTTTCAATAATTTTTTTTAAAGTGTTTTTTTTTATTCATAATTTGTGTGGTTTTTTTTACCTTGCATGACTCCCTCTCCCCCCGTCGAAGGGGGTCATCAAGTGTCATAATGATCTGATCATCATTACACCAACCCCCTGACTGGGTCTGACAACAATTGACCTGGAACTTTTTTATTACAGTCCTTACAAAGACATTTTAACTGCAAGCCACCACTCTTGTTCACATTTGAATCCACCTCACCATCAGCTTGTGCAAGCTTAATTTTTTGAGAGAGAAAAAGATTTTTTTTAACATGCCCTATAAATTAAATAATCCGTTCTATCTACATTGTTATTATTTGTAATCTACAAATCCATAATTAATGTCTTGGCGTGTTCGTTTTTTTTTTAACAATATAGAATACAGCTTTACTTTGGCTTAAACGTATAAATCTATTAGAAAGCTCTGTACTGCAAATAACATCAATAAAGTTTTTTTTTTTCCCTGAACATCTAGACACGCAATTCATTTTACTTCTATTGAGACAAATTCCTTTTATACTTCTTAAAAGCAATTTTACATTTTAATATTTCATTTTTTAAGTTTTGTTTCTTCATTATACACATTAATCTCCCATGATGCATCAGTATAACCATTCCCTGCTGAATTTGTACAGATTGAATTATGATAATTTATTTATGAACTTTCATTGTTTCAAGAAGGAGCATTTCGATTTTGGGTTACTACATGAAAAATGTGATCTGCCATAATCTGCTTTGTCAGCAATGTTTTGTTTTTTTATTTTATTTGAGTGATGTGCCCAAGTATTATTGAGTACACAATACGTCGCTGAATTGGAAATATATTTGCTATAGACTAGAATGCAAAAATGGATGAGAGAACTGAACATTAAAGATAGTTTGTAAAAACAGGAGACGCTGCAGCTCCCAATTCCTTCTGTGGTCTGACATTTTGCACTGGTGATTGAAGTAGCCGATCAGCGACAGAAAAGCGTTCTCATTTAAAATAATAGAAGCACTTTCCTCACGTGCACATGGTGTCTCTTTAGCTGAGAGTCTTTAAGACAGCTTGCGCCCTGGATATGATTTCATAAGACATCATATCCCGGTACACAGGTGCTGCTCAGAGCCAAAACTGAGCTGACTCTGAACCATTCATGGTTTAATCAGATCAGCTCTTCTGCAAGAAGAAATTACCAGGACTGACCTCCATAATAAATAGTGAAGATGATATGTTGAAACCAACAACTCTCCTGCTAGCTCCCCCACACCCCTAACAAAGAGTGTAATGAGGTTTAAAATACATTTATTGGACAACAGTTAATATTATTAATATGACTGACTCTTGCCGTAAGTAGTCGTGACCAGTGTTCCCCTCTAAGCTGTGCGCTTGTGCGAACATAGCATTTTTAGAGAGCGCACACGTCCAAAAATTGTGCGCACAACAGTATTTCCCAATAAAAAAATATATATATTATTTTTTTTGATACTTTATGCGGTGCGGATATTGTGCGCACATAATTTTGGCTCTGGGAAAAATTTTGCACAAGAGAAATTTTCTGCGCACGCCACCTAAGAAAAATTAGATGGAACATTGCTTTGCACGTTTCTGTGTGTGGCAGCATTATGGCAATGCAAACCTATTACCATATCTTCAATGGTCAAGGAGGAGAAACATCTGTATTTAAAGTAACATATAAAATACATTTATTAGAAATTACTTTTACTACATCTGCTTTAAAATCTCATTTACAGATACAGATGGTCAATGACACCCTTCCCCACATCACTGCATTTTTACTTAGCTGAGTGATAAACGGTCAAATCAATAACTATATAATTGAAGGTGAGTGTGAGTCTTTGAACAAGTGTTCTTTCTTGAACAGTAAGTCGTAAACACACATGAACTTGTGACCCTGAAGATAATTTGTGTTGTAGTTTAAAAGGTAAGTGTTTAGAGAATTGACTTTAGGCACCTGGAATGGAATTTTAATCAAATATATAGTTCTAATCAGAAAATCTATAAAGTTAACTGAAAGCTACTGTTGCATACAATGCTTCTGTGCACCAAATGATTTGTAAAAAGTATTGGAAAGATGATAACAAAATGCTGAACAAGAGAAAAAAAAATCTTTTTTTCCCTGGGAATACATATAAATTTAGTTTGTGACGCAGAGAAAGGTTTGTTTCACAACAACAAATTGAAAGGGGTTTCTTTGTTTGTGTAGCTGGTATAAAGTTATAAGAAACACCAGTTTGGAAGTGAATTCTGTGATTGAAAAACAAGACACAGCTGAACAAATTCATAGTTAAATTAATACATAGTTCTTATTTAGGGTATAAAGACCTTTATTTATCTTCGGCACTGCCCTAGGCCTAACCATGCCTGGAAACTTGTGCGCTCCAGCTACCCTGAGCCTCCCCCTGCAGGACTCGGCCAGGACTGCCCACTGACATCAGTCGATGGTCCCGCTGACATCAGTCAGTGGGCGGTCACCACAACATCAGTGAGCGTTCCCTCTTACATTTCAGGGAATACCCCCATTTAAAGAGGAAATGAGCAGGGAGAGGGGGGGGTGTCAGGACCCAACTCCCGCGACCCGGAGGATTCTGGTGTTGACCTGAAGAACCGAAATCTCCTGGAGTTCTCCAGGCCAAAGCCGGGGAGTTCCCAGGTATGGCCTAACCATTGGTCTACCTCACTGCAGATCCATCTTAAAATATATTTAATGTTAAATGATATATGCATAAACTGTTATTGAGTGTGTGTGTGTGCGCGTGCGTGTATGTGTGTAATGTATGATTGATCCTGTGTATGGCCTGGTCAGTCCTGACCTAGATCAACATCCACGCCAAACTGGGGCCTTTGTACCATTAGCCTCATCCACTAAGCTACATTTTGTATCTGTAGAATACTTTGGTACTTAATTTCTTGTGGGGAAATCTCTTATATCAAATTTACGCCAGGTTATAGATGTTTAGCTGATATAATATTTCAATGCCTTACAAATTATGTGTCTTTTTTATTCAATATAAATACATATGGTACCATACTAACCATTTTTTTAATAATAATTCTATTAAAGTATAAAGTCCAAAATATTTTTCTAGTACTTTACTGAAATGAAAATTGCAAAACTGAATTTGAAGGATTGCCTCTTAAAATGAAACTACCTTAATCGTAATTACAATATAAGCTCTATAATTTTACTTATGTATTTCAAACTTCATCTCTGAGTGTTCTTTCTTTTTGTTTTGTTTTTATTACAAAACTATTGTAGATATTCAGTTCTATAAAAATGAGCTTATAAGGGATTTATTGTTCATCAGTGATACATGCGCTACAGGCTATGTGCAATGAATATTTCAATAATTTATAAGAAGTACAAAACCAAAGCATGTTTCGGACAATAAGGAAAATATGATTGTCTTTTTATTACTTTTATTGTGGGCACAGTTGTGTCTGTCCTAGATATTTGTCTCTGTAATAATTTACATGGCCTAAGGTATTCATTTACTTTTACGTATTTATGTAAGAAACTGAACATTTTGCTATTAGTATCAGGGATAAGAGAATAATAATAGTATTATTGCTGCATGGAAGAAAGGCTAAGGTTGTGACTTTAGCTTGGATATTACCATATTTATCTGTATATATGGGAACTATCTGATTAAACCCCTGCTTCCTCAGGTCTTCAGAACAGTCTCTTCTTTTCTGGGCAGGGAAGCAGCATTTGCCACTCTCTACCCACCAAAAGCTTTCTGGGGCTGGGGGGGTCAAAGAAAAGGCTGAAATATTAAAAAAGACAGTATAGTATCATTCAATCCAAGTATTCCAATGTATTCATTAAATATACAAAAAAGTTTTAGAATACAGACAAATATGTTTTGTAAAACCTATACCATGCATTAAAGGTTACTCACGGTGATAATTGCCAATTAATTAAGTAAACATGCTAAACAAGTGCAAACAAAAATGTAATAAGGTATACCGGTATATTGTATTAAATAGATGAATTAATGGCTAAAGGAAATTCTGTTTTGTGAAACCTAAACCAAGCATTTTCAAATGACTAAAAAAAAGATAATTAGCAATATTTGAACTGGTGTGTAAAATGATTTGTTCTCTTCTTGTTTCTGTGAAGTATTAATAAAGGCCGTTTTATTCTACGGCACACCTGGCCTTTTCAACATTTTAGTTGTAATAAGCTTTGCAAATAAAGTGACTGTCAAAGGCAAGCATTCAAATGTCTTTTTTTCAGGCTGAGCGAGACCTCTACTTTGCTGCCAAAACAAGGGATTTATTAAAGTTCACAAACTTAATTGAACTCAATGCCATGTTTAACAATGCCTTTAAGACAGATGTCGATATACACTTTGGCTGGTGATTACAAAGTCCACTATTTTAAAAACTTTATTTTTATATTTTCTGTAGACATTTTTTTTTAATCCTGGCCCATTAATCTAATAATAAAAAATATACCCAGCAGTGACATTCCACGTTGCCTTCTTTGAGGGAACAACTATACCTATTGTTGCATAGTGAAAGGTAACAGGCAAAAATTTGATTAATTTAGCATTGGGCACGAATGCTGAAAACTATTTGAAATATGAGAATCAGCGGAGATTCCACAAAAAGGTCACTGGAATCTGCAAGCCAAAGAGCTTGGGGGGGTAAAGAGGGCAAATGCATTTGGCTGATTCTGCTGAATTCCTCTAAACTTATCAAATGGGGATTGTTCATTTTAAAGGGACAGCTATCATATGTGTTAAAGTGCATATGATGGCTGTAGTGTGTCTTTAAGTAAAAAAGCTTAAGGCGGTGTGTGAATTAACCCGTTGTATGTAAGACTCACAACTATTCATAGATGCTGTCCTCCATATGGAAAGTGGGGGCAGGCTAGGCCACAGGAGGGTGACCGCCCATGAGGGAACTGGGACTAGCTGCCGATGAGAGGTAAAATACATTGAATATTGCAGCGAGCGGGCAGAGGTATAAACTTGGGTGTCAAAGGTTTGTGTTAGGAACATGACCATCTGTTACCTTATCTGGAGGAAATGGTGGTGATCAGGTTTGTGTACTACAGCTAATGTCCAGGGTGACTTGCAGCATGTAGGATTATGTGGAGTTTAATATGTAATAAGTTAAGGGATATGAATCTATGTTGCACTTCATAAACTTGGTTTTAAAGGGAACGCCCATACCATGAAAAATTAAAATCCTTCAAAGATAAAAAAATAAAATTGAAATTTTAGTACATAAAAGTAAAGGATAGTTTGGTCAAGGGGATTTAATACTTAGGCGAAGAGGAAATGGCAAATACATTTGGAATGCATGAACTGATGACTGGTAACTCGTAACAGATTCTGTCACATGCTGGAAGCATAATTTGCTTAATAATTTTCAGTTCATGAAGTACACTTGTGATGTGGCAGCCTATACCTACGGTTTAAACTGTACCTCCTGCAAATATCAATACCAGGGCCGGACTGAGGAAACATTTGGAGACCAGCCCCATATAGTTTATCTCGCGGCCGAGCTCTTATACCCACACGCACCCCTTATACATACCCGAGTCACACTATTTGCATACAAATAACTATAAAACATTCTTTTTATTACTTATTATTTGCATTTGTATTAAAATGCCAGAAAGCAAAAGTTTTAAAAGGTCCTAATAAATTAAATACATTACACATAACGGAATCAAAATATTCGCTAGTGCAAACATTTTTTAGATGAAAAAGTTCCATTTTATTCAGTGGAACAAAACAGTGATCACATTATTCTTCTTCACGATATTCTTGTAAGAAACTTTTATTTCTTTATTAATTCATGTAAACTATTTTTTCATATTTAATAAAAGCTATGATTGAGACATTTTTGGTTTTTGTTTTTATTGCCTTTTGTTTGCCCCCCAGTTATGCACATCTGCCCCAGGCTTGCCACTCTGGCCCCTGATATGCCTTTTAACTCCCTATATGCCCCTCTGCCTCCAGAAATGCCTTATACCCCCTATATGCCACTCTGCCATATAGGTAGTTAAAAGGCATGTTATGGGACAGAGTAGCATATAGGGGGGTATAAGGCATTTCTGGAGGCAGAGTGGCATATAGGGGTTAAAAGGCATTTATAAAGGCAGAGTGGCATATAGGGGGTTAAAAGGCATTTATAGAGTCAGAGTGGTATATAGGGGCTATAGGGGGTAGATATGGCCATATTAAATAATAAAAAAAAAAAAGAATTAAAGTAGCGCCGGAGGAGCGGGATTAGTTTGCCGGCCGCCTGGCCCACGAATTTCCAGGGCCAGTCCAGCCTTGATCAATACTAAAGTTATTGGAACCTGACTTGAAACAAGAAATCTAAAGTCATTCTCGAATTCAGTGAACATCTCAAATAAGGAAAGGATGGTTCTCTATACAATACATGAAGAGTCTGGTTGAAATGATAGTATTAGGCCCGGGGTTAAGCGCATGTGTTCAGTAAAGTCAATGTCTCTGCTTTATCTTCACGGGATCTCGCACTTTTTACTTTTTTATTAGGTTAAGCCTAGGGCTTTTTTAGTGCTATCTAATCTATTTCCTTTGGAAGCTCTGTAAAGTATCATTAATATGTGTGAAGTTTATGCTACAACAGTTTATCCTAAGTAATTATGCAAATCAGTCCACAGAAAAGAGTTTCAATGACTTCAGCAGGAATGTAGGTTCTATTTCAGTCTGAATTATAAATGACTCAACATTATTATCTCAGCAGTTTTTCGACAGGCAACAAGGTAGGGTGGAAAATGTGTTTTGCCTAGTTATGACATTTGGATTTTTTTCTTTTCTATGGAATATATTTTGTTTGGGTAACATGTATTTATTACTATTTTGAATAATTGGGGGAAATGTCCATCTGTGTCACTTATAATCCACAAGTTTTTTCCCCCAAAACTACCAAGATCCTAATGTTTAGAAAAAAACATTTCTGAGCCTTATCGGTCACCAGAAAACCCCCCCACCTATTCCATATGATTGTAATGTACTTCATCTGTGCTCCCACCTGCAGACTTTTGTTCTTCTTAGTGTCTTATTTAAACCCATTCCCAACATGCATTCATTGCTCACTGGCTTCACTTGTTCCTTTAAATTCCTCTTTAGATTACGGGATTGTTGGCCTGAGAGATTGACACATTTTCTATACCCCTTTAGGAGCATTACAACCTGTTTTTCAGAAAAAATATCAGTGCCCTCTTAACATATGGGCACACTGGGCAGCTGCCCAGGAGCCCCGCATTTAAGGGACCCTGGGGTGAATCACATTGCTGCCAGCAATATTCTGTACACTAAAACTAATGGTTAAACATACATGCGTCAGTGTAAATGGTGTAAACACCCTTTGTCATGAAGGAGTTAACGGCAAAACTGTACAATAAATATCCTTTAACTGCACTCCAGGGGGTAATATATGAGAATAAAATAGGCTTCTAGATCCAAAGTAAATTTGTTGACTGTTGGGGTAAGACGTTATTTATTTACCACCGCTTCGCCTCTTAAGAATACACTTGGAAGATAAGTTATGGTGCAATGGAGGCTTTGTTGACAGAGGAAAGTTTTCCATGGTATAAATGGGCTGGTTGGATTTCTGTAGTATCCGGTCCATTGAGTAGTGATAGAGAGGGGAATGCCAACCTAGGCGAATATTACAACCTTATTGAATATGATGCTATTAATTATTAAAATATTTAATTATTAAATAATTATAATGCCACTGGCAAAGTTAAACAGGTCAGAGAATGCATTCTTATCCCATGCTTATTATTATAAGGAATAAATTCAACAATTACATCTGAGAAAAAAAAAAACATTAAGAATTCAATTTTGTACATTTCTTAAACCAGAATTCTCAGCTCGCCGAGTATAACTATTGGGAGAGAGAGTCTTAAAATGGTAAAATCTCTTATGTTGCAGGAAGCAGTGCGGGTCCAACAATGCCACATTTCAGAAGCACCCTGTCACTGCGTGTGCCTATATATCCCCCCCTCTATAACTAACAGGGCCAGCCTTAGGGGTGTGCGACCTGTCCGGCCCAACAGGGTGCCATGGCAGCAGGGGCACCTGCCCGGGACTGAAACCATGGTTGTATCCACACTGTCTAAAACAAGAGTGTCCTCATTTGGCTTTGGTTTAGGCTGCTGTTCTAAAACAAAAGATACAAGGTCATCTGATTTCGTGCCATCACACAAAATCTCAGTAAAGCCTTACTGTCTCTAAAAGAAATGATGTTGTCGACCTGCAATGACCCAGCTGATCATCAGCCCTGAATAAATTACTAATGCTGTATGTGATCCCAGTAGTTATGCCAAAACTGTATTTCGTGACACTTCTGTTTGTAATTCAGACTCCTAAGGAGAGCTATGGATAGAATGTTTTACAAAGTGCATTATTAGGTACTCCTTATGCCAAGCTAAATCTCAAACTTCCAGAGGGCATAAACTTTAGTATTATCAGAAGATTGTGGAGGCGAAGGAGATGTACTTGATCCAAGTTTCAGTGAACTAAAATAACATGAACATGAGTAACCCGAGTTTTTATTCATAAAGATTATGTTTTCATCTTAATCTTTCATCTGCCTCTTGGGTGGCGTTGACTTGTTACGCTTGGCATGTGCTGTGCCTGAAAGGTGTGGAATAACCTTACTGCTGTTCTAGTTTGTTTTTTTTACAACAACTTAAAATTAACTCCTTTCAGAAGTTTCTATGATAATTTTGGAGTTACTATTAAATTATCTATTTTAAAAACTGTAATTGAAACTGGTTTGTACCATGATAAACAATGCATGCACAAAAGTATTTGTTTATCCGCTGTCACGTATTAGGCACTTATGGCCTGTATTACGTGACACATGAAATTATATTTATATTGGCCACTGGGGCCAATGCATCGCAGTGGCAGTGCTATGCTTATTTCCCAATAGGAAGTATCTGCTACGATTAAACTATTTAATATGATGAAGAGTGGAATTAATGTTTTATCTACATGGTTGTTGTGGCCCATACCATAGGTTTCACTTTATCTAGGGCCCTAGGCTAGTCAGATTTTCCTATTTTCTTTCTGTCTTGTATATACAGTTAGTATACATGGCAACTAGGAAACTGTGTCAAACATAATGACTATATATAGTCTCCCCGAAGACATTTATTTAAATATAAAGAGCTCTTGACACAAATAAACAATTATTCTCCCAGTAAATACATAATTGCTGCAACCCATGTTTGTAAGAAATATGTTCTTAAGTAATCAGAATGGCTATGGTAAATAAGTGAATGAATGAATGATGAATTAATACATAAGGTGAGAAAAAGGCAAGCCTGGAAATCTCCCCCCACAAATCTCAAATAAATTACATTTCTTATTACTATCTCCAAATAACATCGCTGGTTTTAAAACAGAATCCTGAATGCATCAAATTATGGAGAATTGCATTCCAACTCTCATGGTATATAGAAATTACATTTCTTATGCAACATATAATATGTACGTAAAACTCCAGAAACACATGGAAACCTTGCATTATTTTGCACAAAGAAGCAATTGAGCCATCATACCTACCCATTAAGACAAAGGCATTCACAAAGTAATAGAGAAAAATCATTTTTTACCATATATCCTGTAGAGTATTTAATATGAGATGCTCTGGAGGGTACATAAACCGTTATGACACAAAAAGTTTTTTGGCTTAACAATAATAACAATCATCAATGTTGCAAATACACGTACACACACAATGTAATAAAATGTTATTAATTTTTCATTCATTTACTTTGGCTGATGATTGTCTAAGACATTGTCTAAAATGTGAGAATACTTCTCATTTGAGCATTTGGAATTTATTCAATTCATAACCCTGAGAGAAAAAGTTACATAATCATTTATTTGAAACCACGACATGCTTCACATAGGTTGAACTGATATGTCTTGTTCTTTCGAACTGCCCTTTTCTAATTCCTTTCTTAACCAAGGGATCGTGAAAGCTGCTGACTATAGATAAATAGTTTCTTCCTCTTGGTTTGAAATGAAGGTCAAGTGTACTTTACCTTTGTCTGACTTTTAGCTCACTGTCTAGGTAATGTATTCTGGGTCTATATATGTATCAGGAGCTTAGGAGCATTGATCTGTGACAGCACTTTAGGTACAAAGCATTGCTTAATAAAATACTTCAGAAAAATATCACCTGCATAAAATTGACTTCTGATGAATTAAAAAATCCAGTTTTAATTGCGTGTGTTTTGTTCCAAAAATAGAAAAGAAGTTAGGGTTCTGTCTTCCAGCATTATGGCATTATGTGAGAAGAGCATAGAATGAGGGACACCAAGACAAGATGGTGACAGATACAGACATAGGGTCACAATTCTATAATGGGAAATAAGCACAGGAGTATTTTCTTCTTATTTTCTTTCCCTTTTTCAAATGCTGAAGATGCACAAAGCTTAATAAATGTAACCCCACGGTAAATATTTAGTTATAGTTCTTATTAAGGCATCAAGGTTAAATAGACAACCTGTCCACAATACTATTCTAGGACCTAATTGGCAGTTGTAGAGTGCATGTAATCACTTGGCATATACATTGATGGTCTTAAAATGCCCTGACCTGTTTTATGTCCAAATATCCACACCGTAAAGTCTTACTAGGGTAGAGAAGGCAGGAAGCTCCAGCCTTCATACAGTCTGGGTTTCATTGGTGAGATCCATCTGATCTCACTAGTCCCCACCTGGATTTCCTTAAAACAGATTTTGATGGCAGATAAGAACCATTCGTCCCAATGTCACATGGTTAACAATTATGGACATACCTGGGAACTCTCCATGTTTGTCCCGGATGCTCCTCCTATAACTATATACCCCAAGTATCTTGGTTTGGGAAGAATAATCTCTTTCTTTATCTCCTCCCCTGACCTCTCCGGCTAATTCATATTAGTCCTGATATTTTGAGTGACTTTCCCTACTCTACACTGAAGCTGTTTCTTTATGGCAATGCTAAAATAGTCTGTTCCACCATAGACTTTTCCTCATAAACACTGAACCTTTCTAAAGTTTACCACTAGATGTATATTAAGCAGTCAGGGTGTTTGTCTAGTAGATTGGACTAGCAAAACAGAGCTAAAATACATACAAATGGCTAGTATGCAGCTGGTTGAAAATATTATATTATTCAAAAACTAAAACAGTTTAAAAACAGCACAACATTTTGGAAAATATATATGTTATCTGATACTAGTAATAAAAAATGGTAGGAGACCATTACCAACCATGATTTTAAAATTAATTTGGTCTAATGTAAGAGCATACTTCTACAAGCAAATGTTTAACAGGGGTACAAATACATAAATAAAACAAAGCAAGAATTTAACACGTATCCAGAGAATATTCAATTAAAAAAAACACATCTATCTGACTTTACGTGGTTACATTGCTTACCGAGAAACTGAATCGGTGGGACTGAACTGACTTTCTGTCACGACCGGGGTACAGGTTCTGGATCCGCGCTGCGGAATCAGCGCCCTCTGGAGGAGAGCGGACGTACTGCCACCAGGCACAGGAGACAAGTAGTATATCACCAAAAATAATGAAAAGGTGGAACTCAGGAACAAAAATAAATAAATAAATAACAACGGTTTCCGAGGGGTCAGGCAAAAGAGTAGTCGGGGTCACAAGCAAAGGTCAGGGCAGGCAGCGATACAACGGAGGTCAGGAATAAGCAGGAGTCAAAACCAGAAAGCTAAATCAGGAACAACGCTAGTGAAAGGCAAAAATGCACTAACACAGGCAATGGTGTAGTGCCAAATGAGGGTTTAAATATCCCTCCAACAATATGGATCCTCCTACCCTCCTAATTAGGGGGAGGAGAAAAAAGAATAAATGTTGCTTAAGAGCGACATGAATATTCATGAGATGAGCCGTTCGCGCATGCTCTCACGACGTGGAGGCGCGCGCCCCGGAATTATCCCGCGAACTCGCCGGGGACGCGCGTCTCGCAGGCGAACGGACCCGGCGGCTGCTCACCGCGACGGCACGAGCAGGGAGCCGGCTGCGCAGGCTGCGTCTCGGCGTCCCTGCCGGCAGCCCGACGGAGGAGGTAACACTTTCAACCCAAATTAGACTCTCAATTAAGTCTTCTCTGGACACCATTAAATATATACACATGATGTATGTACATAGAAGGGACATGCAACATTACAGAGAATATGTTTATGTATTGCCTTTGTTTTGCTCATAAGAGGTTTGCTCTGTGGCATTTACACTTTTTACACTTATATGACATCAAAAATATGAGCTTGGAGAACCTGCTTATACTGTAGTTAATGTTAAATTATTACTGAATTAGCAATCCTTTTACATCAATTGAAAATACTCAGCATTGCATCTGGGCATCAGACTGAAAGTTTACTTCTCATGGGAACAATTATTGTAGTTTTAGTTTGAGCTTCCACACATTTTACAACCTTTACTGGCATTTAAACCGCGCTTAAAGGTCGCTACATATTATTACAAGTACACCAAAATGATTTTGAACATGTATCAAATACAAATATAATTAATTAGATCAGCTATATGGTAACAATATCAATTTTAAGCTAAAGTAATGCAGACATATAAATATATATATATATATATATATATATATGTCTGAAGAGGTATAAAGTATGAAGTATACATTAGCACTACAGAGTGCTAGGATGTGATGCCATATCCCAGCGATCCGTCTCGAAAGACTGTGCGGTGCAAAAGACAGCATACTATAATGCCTGAGTCAGGTAGGTACACATACCTATAGCATAAATGGGTCAGTAGGGGACATCAGAGATCAGGGACTTTGTAACTATCCTATTGAGCTTTGGCACATCAGGAATCATACAATTATGCCTGGTTTTGCAGCCAACACCACTATAAAGCTTTGGTATACTGAAAAGAATTGGTTTCTCAAAAGCTCCAACTGGCTGTCAAATTGCATTTGCATACACAAACTTGTGCAGGTTTTGGATATTTAGTATTGCAGCACTACACTGTAACTCAGCTTGACTCCGCTGAACTATACTGCTTCATAGAAGAGTGGTATTAACTAAATTAACAGTAACTAATTTATCCCCGATATGCTGTAAATATGACTTGCAATAGTGTTCCAATTGTGAACTAATAATAATAATTAAAAAAAAGAAATGACCAGTAACCCCCAGCATAGTAACGTGTTCCCAGTGCCTGGCAACTGTCTGAGAAGGACCCATGGGATATAACGTCACATCGTGGCACTCAGCAGAGCAGACCATGGCTGTGGAGGTATATGCTGAGGGGACTTTAACCACAATATGGGTTTTTAAGCTTGGGTTTAAAGTGAAATTTCTAATAGAACAATCCAAGTGGATTTGGCATTTTCATTCTCGCCTTCTAATTAAAGTTCCAGATTACACAATAAGGAATTGACAAACGGAAGAGGAATAAGTGGGAATACTAATAAATTATTTGGGAGTGGTACACGATCATCCCCTTGCTAATACATAATAACTGTAGGGAGGGACGTCTATTCACTAAAATACTTGTGCTTGCAAGTTGGCAGAAAGTGTGAGTTTGCAGCAGTAAACTCGCTCAAGTTGGATTTTAGTCCAACTCGCATTTTAACTTTTGCCAACTCTCATTGCAATACAACCTCCAAGTAGCTTAGAAGTTGAAAAACCTTTAGAAGGAGGTGAGGGGAAATGCAAATCGCCCCTCATTACTAGATATAACATTATGAAGGGGTTAATGGAGCCAGTTGTAAATATATCCACTATTGCAAAAATCCCAAATTCAGAAGATCCCAGGGTTCACCTCCTTGCCATGCATTAATGTTTGTTTGTGGGAAGACGTTCCTTAAAATCTAACCCAAAATATATATTACTCTGTTTAAGCATATCCCATACTCCCAGGTATGTGTATAGAAAACAAACATTGTATTGGATATTTTATCAAATAATATTTACTATTCAAATTTTATTTTTGCTATTATGTTTAAAAACTACACAAGGATTTAGCTAAACAGAAAAGAAAACTTGAACTACCTCGTTAAAATACCTCAAGCTGAATGTAGTCTATAAGCACACGAAACTCCAGATAATCAGCCCTGACAGAAAATGACACACGGAAAATATGTTTCTTTGGCGGGAGTACAATCTGAAGCATAAAAAAATTCTTATGAAACAAACCATGCAAAACAAGAAGCAGACAGCTCATTTACAAGTGTTTAAATCCTGTTTACGAGGAAACAGAAGTGATAATAGAAGTTTTAAATGAAAGTCTTTCTTATTGAGGTATCTTATACATTGCCCCCTCTGCTGGCATCAGTCCACCAGCCTGCTAGGCTGTGTGTATAGAGATATGGAGTCGGCCGCTTGTAGGGAAGAGCCCCGTGATATCACGAGACAGACTGAACAGAAAAAGAAAGGAAACTAATCTCTGGTAAAGTTAAGCAAGTTTGAAGGCACCAATAAAGTGTTGTCTTAATTTGCTTTTACCATTTATCCTACTTAGCAGAGAAGATGTCTGTGATTGTAATATTGTAACTATGTTACTATTTGTCTGGCCATTCCTTTAGCATATTCTTCTCTGCTACTTGTTCCTCTCCCATAATGTTCTCTGTTGGTGTCAATGGTGGAAACTGGTGCGTCTTGAGCCGAATAGTTTATTTATGTTTTAATAATAATTGTGTTAAATCTTTTTGAAAAAAAAAAATTATATATACATTGTGAGACTGTGAACCCCAGGCAGTTGATTGGAGTGGCATCTGGGTACAGCTGTTTTGCAGATTATACATATGGGTCCCTGGGGTGGAGCAATTGGAGAGCAGGGTGGGCCAATGCTCCACTCCCCCATTCTGTGGAAAATCTATGCCGGCTTTTCCAGGAGGCACAAAGTCTGCAGGATCCGGTCCGAGATTCCTATGGGGCCGGCATTAGGCACAGGCGCTGGGCATTAAAAACCCCTGCAGCCTGATACTCAGGGAGACTGTTGGGGGAAGAAGAAGTTCCCTGAGCTCTCAGGGCAAGAAGAGGCCCTGAAGATGACCATCCCTGAGCCAAGTGAGGCAATACCTGCCTGGACATTGTGTGTGCTGTCTGGGGGAGGTTTTCCAGAGCCTGGCGTAGCTGGGTCTGGTTGGGAGGTCTAGTTAGTGGGTGATTAGGCCGGTCAGTCTGGGCCAGCATTGTACAGTTAGAGAGGGCTCCAATTGGGAGCTAGGTTTTTCTTTTTATGATTTGGATTTGGGGTTTGAGTGAAAGTAAAGCGCTGTTTTGCAACAAGCTGGTGTTCTCAACTCGATTGCCCTAAAGGACTGTGCTTAGGACCCCTAAATGTGATATGTATGGCCCTCATGCTACAGGGTTTGTCACAATATATATATATATTTATATATATATATATATAGATATTTATAACAACCTTATTTTCAACCAAATGGCCCTAATGGCTTCCTTCAAAAATATTACCCACACTGTTAATATGTGTAATTTAACAGGTGCTTTCAGATACTGTATATGGGGTACCAC
Organism: Spea multiplicata; assembly: GCA_009364415.1. Taxonomy (NCBI): domain Eukaryota; kingdom Metazoa; phylum Chordata; class Amphibia; order Anura; family Pelobatidae; genus Spea; species Spea multiplicata. Next base: position 12,762 of record VKOC01001073.1, on the reverse strand, counting down.
ACATGTCCTTAACCTTTTATAGTGCACAACTACATAGTATTCAAAAGAATTCTAGATATGGAATTCTCTTTTCTAAGTTTATATAAGAAATAGTCCAGTGCTTATCGGAAAAAAATGAAAATTTTAATATGAAAGTTTTTGACCGAGATGATAGTCATACAAACAAACTTCAATATTGAAACCAAATCATTTTGAAATTCAATATTTCTGATTTTGACCTGAAGGTTGGGTGAGAGGAACAAGCAGTAATACTTCTTTTGTTCAAGAATACTCAAAGGAGAAATTTGTGTTACAGCTGTGACTCCATTCCACAAGGGTAAGTTTCCATTTAGAAGCAATATGGTTAAATACGAATAAAAGACATTGGGGTTAAGGGTTGTTTTATGAAACCTGACATTTTCTGGTCTTTGCTTCTTCCATAGCACAGTGAAAATAATGGATACCGTATAAAATATTTAGCTGGAGAAGATATTATTGATCTGTTTAGCAGCTACCATACATCACTTTATGAATAGAGCTCAGCAAAGCAACAGGGTTTGATGTTTTTGTATGAAGAATGTAATCAAAATATGGAAATGCAAAAAAGTTATTTTGCAAATGTATTGCCTAAGCTGAGATTTCAGTCAGTTTTTCCAAAGTGTTGGGAAAGATGTTCATGCACATAGTTTCCAACTTTAAATGAAAAGGAACTTTGTCATAACATAACAAGATTGATACCCGTGGAACGATTACGGTGACAAGTCCACAGGAAAAGTTTCAGCTTCAAAGGACCTTGTTCCAAAAACTAGCTCAATAGTTTCCAACCTTGGTCTAGATTCAGCAAGCCATTTCTTTTTAATTGGCACTAAAGGTGGATGAAAACGCATGGTTGGCCATTAAATAAAATATCTAAAACCAAGTTCTGCTAAAAAGGCTACAACAAATTCATTTGAAAGCAACTTCACCTAAGCGATTTATTGGGTGCGTCTTCTGTTGTGGGTGATGAGATCCATGTCAATGCAAACAACCACCATATGCACAATAATATTTAAGGACAATTTAATAGGTTCAGTATTGTAAGGTTCATTTAGTAAAATATTGAATATATAAATATATATATTTTAAAGACAAACAGACAAAACAGAATAATAGTAGCTGAAGATTTAAAATAATTCAATCAATTGTATGAGTATTTTATGGTTTTATGCCAGAAAAGTATCACCACTCAATTAAAGTAAACACAACATGATTTCTGAATTGTAAGTGCACTGGCAGAAGTCCTCAAGTTAAGCTTATAATGTGCTTTGTTTCAACCTGCATAGTTTGATGGAGAGAGAGAGAATGTGATAGAAACATTTAAACACATAAAAGGCGTTTATCAAAGAGGGAAACATAATTCAAAGGAGAACGAGAGGTTAGAACAACAGGTCATAATCCAAAACTAGAGGGTCAGAGGCTCAGATGTAACGTAAGGAAATTTTACTTTACTGAGAGTATGGTAGATACATGGAACAGCCTTAAAGCAAAAGTGGCAGACAAGAATTTAAGCAGAGAAGTTACTTATTCCATTCTAATGAGCTAGAAGAAGTTGGGGAAATTAATTCTTAGGAAGTGTTTACGGAGCCTGACTTTGTTAACTATTAATACACCAAGGATTGGTTTTACCTGTCTGGCCACATGGGCAAATGTGTGTTGATTACTGGAAAGGAAAACAGCACGAAACTATCATTTAATACAATAGACGGTGCTGAGAGAGAATGGGAGTTAGAGACAAAAGAGAGTACAGATGGGTAGGAATGCACTCATATGTGAAAACTGTCTTAATTCTCAAAGTATACAAATAAAATTTGCTCATGCGTTACAGATTCAAATTTAAAATGAATTTAATATAAAATAAACAGAAATTGCAGTTTGTGAATTATTTTAGAAACCATCCAGTATTCCCAAAACATTTACTGTTGTACATTCCGAAAGTTTATTTATTTTAGTTTATAAATTCTGTTTTAATTGTCTGAAGTCACACCAATATTGATAGAAAAAGTAGAATATTCAAAAAGTATTTTAACATAAAAAAATCCTTGTATTGCTTAATATATTTCCTTTGTCTGGGCTACAAGGAACTTGAATCCAATAAAGAACAAACAAATTCTCAATAGTGAGCCGCTCAGACTGAGTATATAAACCTTAAGGTGATTACTCTTTCCAAACCTTTAAATATATATTTTTTTCAGTTGTGCTGGAAATACCAGTATATTTAATTTAAAAAAAAATACCACAAGGTACATCACTGCGGGGGAAGAGGGAAAAGAAATCTCAGTCACCAGGAAATTAAATTGTAATGACTGGGAAAAAAAAAAATCACATTTGCATAAATAGGGAAATTCTGATTCTATTTCAATCCATTTGAGCGACAGACGGCTTTGCATTTTCACCTTTTGGAGAAATCACAATTTATTCTGGTTAAACTTGGATGTAATTATATAATACTTTAAATCATTGTATCATTTAGAGGAAAATAATCCCATTTTGGGGATTTCATCAGGCTTGTAACTGTCATTTCAGAAACACATGGGACAACTGATTCACGGCTGCTTTGGGTTTTTGTTTACATGAATCATAAGTTGGAGCAACCAACAAATCTGGTGTACAGGTATGGACATGATTTTTCGGACAATAACATGCTATACTGCTGCAGATTCAAAGAAAAGAAATGGCGTTCAGCAGTTTTAATTTGGGTCAATATTTAATATAACATTTTAGAATTTTTTTCTTAATTTTTTTTTATTGCTAAGGAAGAGCTCAAGTATCAACACAGGTAAAGTTTTTATTTATCTCAATACAAGTACCTGAAAGTGCTAAAGGTACTCGGCAATATTACCTGCTAGAGCAGCTTCATGCCATATGTTATGCCTATGAGTACTAAGACGATTGGGTCTATTTACTAAGAAGTTGATTAAGTAAACAGGCAAGTAGTAATAATAGTAGTAGTAGTAATAGTAGTAGTAGTAGTAGTAATAGTAGTAGTAGTAATAGTAGTAGTAATTACATTTTCTCTCGACTAATCAGAGTTGACTTAAGTTTCATTGCCTCTCATTCTTACTGTATATATGAATGCACATTGGCAGTAGTAAATATGTGAAAGCACCTTTACTGCCAATTTACATGTACCTGCAGTTTAGGGAGTGGATCCTAAGGTAAGTTGAACTGAACCGAGTTGCTAGTTGAGTTGTGTACCTGAACCTGACTTGACCGTGCTAGCTTTAATGTGGCAACTTATATTCACTAAATTTAAATTGACTGCCAACTCCAAAGCATTTCAGCTTGACCCTTGGTGCTTGGTGAGTTCTTTATCTGTATATCTGCTCACAGCCTGTTTCGGAGTGCGAGATAAGATCTGCTGTAAAAACTCTTCCTTACAAAAAAATTCAAACGTTTCTACAAAAGAAAATGTGAATTCAGACTAAGCTACTATAGGGTAGCACAATTAGAATTCCTGATATGTTCTGTGGCTTTATGCCAAATGAGTATTTAATATATATGACTATAAGACAGACAGGTTAAGTCAATTAAGATATTTTAATCTGGCAGTTCATCAACCACATAGAGTAAAGGTAGAAAATACATTAGTAGCGTGTTCATAATGTGTTTGTCACAATTCCGTACGTTAATCCATTATGCCAGTGTACTAAAACACCTTTAGAAATCTTTGTTGACCTAAAACATAAATTTTGCTTGTAATCAAGTAGGTTTTTTTTTTCTCAAGACAAAAACATGCTTTATAATCACATTAATAGACACAGCTGTGTGATGTAACATTAGTTTTCTTTTCCAGCCACTGTTTTGGGGAATCTTATGCTGTGAAATTGTTTAGGTTTTTTTTTGGTCTTTCTAAAAAAAAAAAATCCAAAAAAAATCCAGACACAAATCCAGCCGGCACTTTGCCGCCCCAAGCCCTTTTTTTATTTTTAAAGCGGAATAGAGAGGCACCGAGTGGTTTTCGCTTACCAAGTTGTCAGTACCCGCTCGACGCCCCTCTCTCTCCTCTGCGGGGAGTCTCCCTGTTCGGTCTCTGTGCCGGCTTGTAATGCTGAGCGCCGTATATATATATATATATATTTTTTTTTTTTAATGTACTTCATTCTATATTATATGACCAATATGTTCTAACAAGCTGCTGTCAGTGGAACTGAGTTCCAGATACTGCTGCATCTATATACTCCAAATCAGCAAAATATTTTGATGAAATCAGCATTCCTATTTCTGGTAAGTCTACTTGCAGATATTTTATCAGCAGAGTTTTTGACGGATGAATCTTTTAATGGATGGAGCTCTATATATTCTTAGTTTATTTGCCAGTTGGGGTCTGAGGCTCTGTCACAAAGGCAAAATGTAATTATGTTTTGGGGTAGCAGTGGCATGTACTTTAATGCAGAGGCTTGTGTTTGATCTATTTCCCTTGGTTTAAAAATGAAAGCCGCGAGCTGATGAAAACAAAAGAATATTATACAGTTTTCTTAAAGGGGTAGTCTAATCTCCCATACATCCCCACCAACAAAACTACATATAAAATTACTAAAAAAGTACCGGGTAATACACTACACTTACAGAGCTGAGCAACACACCACCTTCTGCATGTACTGCCTTTTGTTTCCATCAGGTACACACTTTTATTTATTTTTAAAGCCTTTTAAACAATGCATATTAAAGCAGTCATAAAGCACTTTAATATGCAGTCACTTTAAGTAAAAAACATGTGAATAGACTGAATGGGCCAATACAGAAAAACATGTAACAAACCTGATTGTTAACCGTGCGGGGCACAGAAACAATCTCTGTCCCTGCTGCAGGGAATTCTCCTCTCTGGCAGCCGGCGAACATCCACACGATGCGTGCAGACAACCTCCGCTGCTGCCTGCGCTTTCGTCGGCGCTCGGTGATAGAAGACCCGGTGGAAGTGCCAGCAGCAGCTGAGGTTACCAGACAGGAGGATCCAGGTTCCCTGCAGCGCTGCAGGGGATCTGGATCTCAGTCTTGTAGTCAGACCTCTATTTGAGGTCTGATTAGAAGACGACCTTGATTATAAGACGAAGGGTATTTTTCAGAGCATATTCTTAACTTGCACACACTTGACTGCAGGATAGTTGAGCTGATGTGAGCAAGCAATTTGTCATTTAACCCCTTTGTGACCTTACAATGTATTCTTATGTCCTAGGAGGTGGTCTAGATAACCATTAGGTTGTAATAATACATCCCATGGCTTTGCACCAGTAAATATATTTAATGGATGCAAATAATTAAAATATGATAATTCTATACATGAATAATTCCTTTTAACTCATATTCTGGTTATAAACATATTTTGATTATTAGTCATTGAGAACAGTCGTTGTGTAGGTGACTAAAGGATTATCTTAGTTAAATAGTCCTGTTCTAATGAACCACATCCTTTTTTAGAAGAGTATGTAATATATTTACCTATGAAAGCCCATTAAAAACTACACAAACTTTAAATTGGATTACTTGAAAATCAATCTATTAATAGGTAAAAACTACTGTACAAAAATCTTTAGTTGCCATGTTTTAATGATGAGAGAGCAAATGCAAATACAGCTCGGTGTATCTCAGTTAGCCAAAGTCTTTCATAGTATTAGCTTATAGGGAACTTTCTAAATGAGCTGAACCAAAACTCTTTATAATATTAACCATTTCATAGCCCAACAAGCACACTATAATACAGTATACTTAATATAGTATTAAGACTTCACTATACATTATGATGGGCTGCCCCAGTTAGAATCTCCTACAAAAAAGAGATGAATCAGTGGGAATGCAATGCATTGTAACCCAAATTAGACAAGCTCGTTATTGGTGTCCAGAGAAGGATTTAATTTGCTTGAGAGTGCTTTTCGGGTTAAATTGCAGTGCAGTCCCACTGATTCAGCTCCTTGGTGAGCAATATAGCCATGGCGGGCTATATGTAAGCTATATGTGACCAAATAGCGCCACGGAATCCCCAATATATCCTTTTTATAGGTGTTTTTTGAATGGTATTCGATGGGTATGCGCTAAAAACGTGCCTTGTGTGTATATTTTTCGGTCAACCAGGGAATCTGAATTTGTATGCCTTTTATGCTTTTTAGGTTGTCCCCCCCCTTTTCTGTATATTTTTTTGACCCTATGTAACACATAATTAAATCTGTGAGGTCACTTCACCAATCAAGCTATGCATAATGTGGGGCCAACTTGGCCCGTTCCTAATGCATTGTAAAGCTGGTTAGTTGAAACTGCAGCTGAACTCAGGGCCAGTCCTAGAACAGATGTTAACCTAGACCAAGAATGCGCTTCAGTGCCCAACTAGTTTTAGAAAACATTAGGTTTTGATACAATTTATAATCATCTCTGTTTTTGCCTTTTATATAACCATCGTCCCTTAGGAATTTATATAACACTGTGATACACTAATTCCCGGCAAGCATTCTGAAGTCACCAGAACTCAGACACCAGGGGAGGAAAAAAGCACATAGGAATTTTGTCCCAATAGCAGCCCATGGGCTGTAACCACTGCCTTGATTTTATGCACAAGGACTGCAAGGATATTTTTTTCCCCATGGGAATTCCCTTTAAGAAATAAAAATAATTGAAAATTGGGCATTATTTACTTTTATAGTTTATGTAGAATTGCTATATTGGCATTTTTGCAGATTGTCCAAATGGGTACAAAAAAGGAATATACAATCAATAAAAAAAAGTGAAAACAGGCACTTTTAACTACGAGCTTACAGCATTATGCATTCAAATGCTTTCAACAACTCTATTCTAAATGTTCTGCTTGTAACGGCGTTTTTTTTCTGTAATTGACATTTTCCTTGATCACTAGGTTCAAGAGAAGGTCTGGGAATTGGGAAGTCTAAGCTACGGTACCGTGCAGTAAAACATCAAGAACAAAGGCTTGGGCAATCTCATTGGGGAAGCGAATCAGAGCAGCATGAATTTATTTGAAAGTACAACGGTTTGAAACATTGTAGGATCAAAATCAATTAAAGAAGTTTAATGTGAACGTCACCAACAGCTGAACCTAAGGACACTGTGAATATGGATCGGTAAATAAATCAGTGAATCAAATCTGTAGTAGTTATTCCATTTTAGTTCAATTACCTAAACTCGTGTTTCATGCCAAATGACACTTCAGAATTAATCATGTTGTACAAGAATTTTGATGTTTCTGTACCATATCATCCTTACAGAATTCTCACGGCTTACCGATTAAAAGCAGATTGCTTAAATGAGTGCAGGAATTTTTTTTTTTATGTAGATCTGTAAGACCTTCCAGTAATCACTTTATTGTTAATCCAGCCCAGGCTATTGTGGGAGGATTTGGGTGTAGTTTGTCCAGAAGTGGATTTCCTTCTAGGCAGGAGGAAAAGAGATGAGAAAAACATAGGAGCCTCAACTCAGACCAAGAACGGACAGTACTGAAATAGCCAGCTCTATAGGAAGATATCTGCTTGGATGGGGCATCACTGTTGCTTTGCTAACTTGCACCATCACAGTATGGATGATATTCCTCTAAATGCAGTGAGGAAGAAAATATCAGGGTCTGATAATGAGTTTTAGGGTTTTTGCTCCAATCGATTTACACAATGACCTTTAAATATTGTAAATGTTAATAAAGCTGTGGAAATTATATTTGCACCTAATAAAGTGTGTGCGTCATTATTGGGTACAGTCATTTTGGACACAAACTCAACTATGCGCTTGTCAAGTAATTTGGTGAGTCGCTACATAGAATCTGCATGATGGGCTATTAAAGGGTTCTAGTTTCAGGGCCGGCTCATTGAGAACGTTCTCCCTTCGGATATAGGAGGACAGAACATATTCCCTGTCAGAGTTCTGATGAGGATCCTGGTGACAGTGTTCTGTATCATAAGCATTGGCTTATTCTGGCCTAGCCTCTGCTGCATAACCTGGGGAGGATCACTTAATTGGTCTGTGTGGTTCAGTTGGAATCTCCATTGTAACCAACCCACATACATCATGGGGCACCTTTAAAATGAAGCTCGCTCAGCATTGAGGACGACAGCCTTGGAGGTAAGTCAGAGGAGGGAGTCAGCCAAAATACACCACTAATTACAAGAGCTGCATTATTCAGGAGGGTCACTGGAGGTATTGAAAGTGCAATAAGGCACAGTCTTGGGGTGTGATTTGTATTGTAAATTCCAGGAAGGGCACTGAAGGATCATTTTGTCACCTCCTGTCTGGAGGCAATCTTCTCAGTCTAGAAAATGTACTTACGGCCTTTGACAGGGTGTCAGTTCCTTTTCTGATGAGGTTGATCCTGTAGTCTTAGGAATATTTGCAAAGAAGTACATTTGAAATATATTTTGCAGAACAAAGAAAATTGTTCAGAACTCACAAGATTTACACAAAAGTCTCAACTTACAACCCTTATTCCTATTCGGTTCCTGTTTGTTGATCAGTTCTCTAGTGACATAGATGCACATCCGACAATAAAGGTTTATCTAGTCAAGTCCCCACACTCCATTGTTGCATTATACAAGCCCGCATTGGTTACATTTGCCTGCTTTTCTCCTGAGACGTTCTGCTTTAGAACACTAGTGTGATGCATCATACATTGTAATATTTACACAGATTTAGAATTTTCAAACGTGATTCAAAGGGTGCATCATGCAAGATTCATTTTTTGCAGCCCTCGAAAGGGAGTGTTATATATTGGATTATAACAACCAAAATAAAATACACTGATGTCAACGTGTATAAGGTACTGTATGTCACTTGTTGTATTTTTGTCCTGGGAGGCCTGGCAAGGAGGCAATTAACCTCTTGGCTGGTCTGATTTAAAGATGTTGGGTCACTACATGAAGCTTTATCATTCCAGAGTTATTCTACATATAGCCACCAGAGTTTATAGAATAAGAACAACTTAACAGAATTCATCCAACATTTTTGTTTTCAGAAATCCCATTCATCTGTCCAGGTTGCTACGTAAACAAGAAATAAGCAAGCTGAATTATATAGCGAGATTCTCCTCCTTTTAGAGTAGTTAAAATGGTGGCCACAGCAACGAACGAACAGACAAAGATTTTCTTTTGTCCAATGTTGAATTTGTTCATTCGTTATATGGACGAATGGACGAAACGGCAACATTTTGCAAGTCTATGTCACTGCCACCGTATTAATCATATTAATCTAAGAGGAACTGAAAGTAATAGCCTGTATCATACAGTGTAATTGATTTGTAAGAATTATATGCCACGATATATACTGATATATAGACAATTTATGAAGTCCAATTGTGTGAAAAATATTTTTTATTTTGAAATCTTATTTAATCTGATTCTAATCTGTAGCTGTTGTCAAGGACAGATATCCTAAACCTTCTCGTTGCTGTATAAGGTATTTAGCTAAAAAACGTAACATACGAAGAAAATCAAAGAAAATTAGTCCTGATTGAAATTTTTTATTAAGTGGATCCTTGTCATAAAAGTCTTTATGTACAAGCAAGCTTGTGTGGAAAGTATATTTTTTATTGGTAAACTACAGATTGCTTATTTATAGATAAAACCATTTACAGAATCGTGATAAAAACGAATCAAGTAATCTTCGCACCATCTGCTCAGAAAATGAAGCAAGCAAAATATTTGTATTGCGGTTGTTACTGCGTGGTACCTGCCTCCCTGACTGCGTCCTCGCGGTGGGAAGCAGTCCTCTGACCGCTGCTGGCGCACATGCCCGACATGCACGTATAATGCATGGGACGCCCGCCTAAAATTAATGCAAATTGCGCTAGAGCATGAAAGGATGGTGCTAAAGAAACTCACCAAGCACAACAACCAACCTGCATGTAAGCAGCAGAAAGTATGCTCAGAAATTACAATGTGTACATCCTTCTAATACTCAATTACATAAACCGCAATTATTCTTTTTATTATCATTTATTACAGTTCAAAGAGTATGACAAAACTAGAATAAGGCTCAGACCAACCAATACATTAGGTAAAGAGGGCTTGCTAATTGATCATAGCCAGGCCACTAAAACGAAAGCCCCACTTTGGACATTATCGGTGCTGGGAGGTATTAGTATTTGTGTATTTATAAAAGAAACATAGAAATATAACAAGATTTAATGCATTAGCGCAAACATTTGGGAAAGAGATAGATGTAAAATGTGTACGTGGCACACCAATGGCTTGATTTATTAAGCTGCTAGTTGGTAATGGGCCACTTGACCTTTTTGACACACTTTTTTTTCTAACTTTTGCTGAAATTTGCATGCTCTGTGATATACTCATCTTACCTCTGGTAAAGCATTTCTGAGCATTATTAAATTATAAAGTAAATGTTTCTTCTTTTCTCATACATCTTAAAATAGTAGAATGCCCAGGCCACCGGGAATATTCCAAGTTTTGCGCCTAGATCACTGTTGATACCCAACCCCTAACATATGACATTTTTCTTTATTCATCAAATTTTATGGAAAATTAAACACTAAACATACTCATGAGTTTTAACACAACATAAACAAAGAATATAATTGAGGCTTATTTTTCAATACAAATATCTCAATTTCAATTATTAGGCAGACAATGATGCATATTCGATAAACATAGACCTTGATGGCAGATAATAACTATTTCGCCCCTTTTGTTTCCTAATGTAAGACTCAGTGCTTTGTTTCATGTTAGATCCAGGATAGCTTGATGCTTCTGTTATGCTCTGTTATGTCTTGCTGTGTTCGCCCCTACCATTTCTTCTGGGAAACTGTCCCACTTATCTAGCACCTTCTAGATAAATAAGTGAATTTCACATCTTTCTAGCAGACAAACGACAAAAAGTAGATCCAGCCATCATCAGTAAACGCTTCACTCTCTAACTTCCAAAGTGGATTTTAGACATAATATATGACATTGAACACTTTTTTTTTGTTGCAGTCACGTTGCTTACAAACATATAATTGTTTATACTGTTTGCACGCAAATTATTGTGACGACTGTGATACATCAACAGCCTCAAAACATTCTGAATCCGTGAAAAAGACGGGGGTTAGGGGAGAGAGTGTCACAGACTTGGTGTTCCTCATAAGGATAGTTGGGAGGTATGCCTAAACTATGGACAATGCAGCATCCAGTCTTCATGTTTATCCCTTGGACTTAAAAGTTACGTTCACACATTTGGATTATTCGTGGCGCTAAATTTGGCTGTTGGTAAAGAGAAATATTTGAAAGAAGTGAATCATTTCTGGGATATAGATCTCCATCAAATATACTAAGTTGACATTTAAAAATGCTTTCACGAAAATAGATTTTTAACACAAGATGCAGAGAGATTTGTGAATTCTTTTTAGAATAGCAAAAATTCTATAACTTTTCCAAATTGTAAATAATGGATGTGACCTTAACGTTATAAAATTATTCTCCTTATGTCCTTTTACTTAGGAAAATAATGCATGATGCAATGTGAGTTAAATAATCTTGTTTCTAAATATATTCTACAAATATTATTCTACTTCTTGGGAACATTGGATTAATTTTCCACTTAGACAAAGAAATTAAATAAACATTTTGCTTTTAAGCTATTTCTGCAATTTCTGCTGAATTATCTTTTGAACAACTTGCCTTTATCTTTATTCATAACATTGTACAGGCATTATTGCAGCCGATCATTTTAAGATTTTATCCCTTGTCTTAAAGAGGCAGACATGTTTCTAATAGGGGTTATTGGATGAAGGCAAACTCAATATAGTAGAGTAGGTTTAATGTTTTTAGAAGTAGATAACAATGATCAGGAATGTTGGACTTTCATGAAATAATAATAATATATAAATTGTGCAATGCAATTTCTCTTAATCTCTCCCCTTCTCATTATCTTTCCTCCTTTTTCTCTTTATCTCTTCTTTCTATTTCTCCCATTTCTCTTCATTGCTCCCTTTTCTTTTTATCTATCTGTTCTCTTTTAGCTCCCAACCTTTCCTCTTAATTGCTCCTCCTCTTTCTCTCTCCTTTTCTCTTTATCTCTCCTCATCTTTCTCTTTACCTCACCCTTTTCCCTACTGCCCCATTTCTTTTTTAAGTCTCCCTCTTTTCTTTGGTCCCTCTTTCTTATTATCTGTTTTTATTTACTCCATCTCTCTTCCTATTTACACAGGATTGGCATAGAAACATAGAATTGACAGCAGAACAATTCGGCCCATATAGTATGCCCATATTTCCTGAGTTTAAACCCCTTTCAGTCTTTGGTCGGGTGCTATAGTGAGGGAAGCTTTATGTCTATCACATGCCTGTTCCCTGACTATATTAGCCTCCATCATCTCTGCTGGGAGACTGTTCCATTTATCTACTACCCTCTGAGTCAAATAGGTCTGGTCTCTGCGTGAGGCCTGTTCTCAGTTTCACTGCTCCCTCGAAGTGCGAGTGGCTTCAATACTTAATGCCTGGAATGAAGTCATATCCCGTAGTTCATATAAAGTTTTTTGTGCGCTGCTTGCAAAAACATCTATGCACGTGCACAGCTTAGAGAGAACATTGGTGCTGATGTAGAATGACAGGGGGCCTGGGTGCCATTGGGCTGCTCTTGCCTCTCAGTGCAAAAGGTGTCAGCTGGGAGGGGGGCTAAATATATATTTCTTAGCAAGAAACATTAGTGGCTAGAAAACACCAATAAATTGTATCATTACAACTGCGCATTATTATAGAGTTTATTTTATAATACTTTAGAAACAGAGCCGGCCTTAGGTGTTCTGGCGCCCTGTGCGGAGTACTCGTCTGG